>JAJMAH010000135.1:0-54780 GCA_030564925.1 Geotrichum aggregatum | reverse complement strand
CCAGTTAAGCCATGGCCAGTTCTGAGCTTTGTGACTAGGCTCATTACTTTCCGAGGCTCGTGGTGTAATATATCTTTCGTTGGAAGCTTTGCGATTTTGGTGGAGCATTTTGGATTTTTGATAATCGACCTGTACCATACTCCCGTCGTACCTGAATCAAATCTCTTCTGCCAATCAACCAATAGTTTTTTCCTTTCAACGTTTCTTGCGTGGCTCCTTTTCTTCATAATAGGCATCCAGCTAGCTTCGGATTCTCTCAGTTCTTCCTCAAAAATGAATGAATGAATCTTTTTTTTTGCGTCTCTTGTGCTACTCAATTACAGCTGGTACGCGCAGAAAAGTATAATAACAAAAAGCGGCGCCAGTGGTTTAGCGGTAAAATTCGACTTTGCCATAGTCGAGCCCCCGGTTCGACTCCGGGCTGGCGCATTGTTTTTGTTTCTCTCGAAGAGTATCAAGTCTAGAGTGCAACTCCATCTTGTTGTATTCAAACTGAATGGTAGGTAAGCGCATGAGTGACAATCAGTTCTTTTTTCTTTTCTTTTATTCATAGTAGACAGCTTTGAAAGTTGTGGTTATTTTTACAAGGCTCCCCAAAACTCGTACAATTTCAGAAAACACAACCTATTGATTGGTTTACTATTATACAGGATTTGCAAACTAAACTCGTCTACTACGTTGAGTCTTGCCTGATCTTTACATGATACCTGATATTCAATTAGTAAGGATCTGTATGTCCAGTTATTTTATTTCATCAGTTCTATCAAGCAGTGCACGCAGTTACTAAAACCTCCATCTTGGTGATTCTTGGAATGCACACCATTGAAGATGGTTTTTGGCAAAGTCAAAATTGCTTGAAAAAAACTGATTTAGTAGGCACTTGCAACAAATTAACCTATCTACATCTAATAATACATGTAGGCAAAATAGTAAGCAATCACTGAAAAATATTATCAGCAGTAAATTCTGCCTCGAGATCTTTGGGCTTATTTTTATGAGCTCGAGATGCGATTGGCTTACTGATCTTTAAACGTCAACTTGAAACATGATAAAATCCGTAGCATTACTCAATCCTGGTATCTATCGTTACATGCAACCAGGAATAAACTACCAAGCAGTATTTCTCTGCAATTCTTGGTATACAAGTCCTACCAGGAAAGCCCTTCTATGAGATATAAAAAAAAAATCTCATATCAGTTAAACAGTACATGTAATATGACGAGCTGGTGACAAAAAGTCTTTTATATAGAATTTGTAGCAATTGTTACCCAAAAAGTACTTCCCTATTAAAATTAAGCATTCACCTAGGATATATACCACAATTGTTGAAGGAAGGCTTGTTATAAAGAGTGCGCTTAACAGCGGCCCCTATAATAAAAGAAACCAAGTTACTCCATGACAATTTGTGCCCATCAGTTGCAACAAAATTTACAGTTGACAAGAGCGGAAATTTTTGTTTTTTCGCAACTAGTGAAAAACATAGTATCAGCGGTGATGGCCAATATAATCTAACCTAACAGCAAGCCAGAAATGTTATTTTTTCACACATGTGCAGGCCTCTTAAATTGTGTGTGATCTAGCTAAATTTTTGTATGTTTTCATGATCTTTTCAAGTCTATAATATAGGCTACTATCGTAAGATTTTTCTTAGGCTTTAGGGTCTGGTAGATTGTAAATGTTCTAAAAGCATTTTTACCAGCTTGGCATTTACGTCATTATTGCCATTCACCCCATTGAAACTCCTATATCTTGATATGAAGAATCAAGCAAAATATCAAGGCAAAAAAATTTTATCAAGATAAGATGGACACATTCAAAGCTCACTGTTTTGCAAAATGTAAAGCTACACAAATAAAAATGAATACATTAAGTGCCCCGTTCAAGAAAAAAGCTCAATAAAACTATATAGCGACGTTGTTGTATGAAGTGACAAGCTCAATTAGCCGCGTACATTAAACGCTCCTTGTGCCCATGAAAATAACCACAGCTACGAGCTTTGCAATCTTGACCGTCCAGGAAAGGCTGAAAGGACACAAAAATTGCTAGTGCCAAATATTCAGTCTCTTGATTTTACCTATCTGAACGAGAACTATATCGTACAGATTTCAATTGTAGTAAAATGAATTAGCTGGCTCAAACTGAGAAATCTGAGTTGAGATGCGTTTACCGTCAAAAAAAAAAAACATTTACAGCAGGCTCAAGTACAACTGTAAAGACCTCAGTTAAAAAAGACCAGTCCTCACACCTGTTACGCATGTAAAAATTGTCATAGTTTCGGCTAAGTTCAGTGATGCTATAAGTAGCTGACTAGCAACTTTTCACTTCCAGCATTTGGGAAAATCAATTATAAAAAAATCTTCTTTCGTGGTAACTTACAGCTCAAAGTTGATTGCCTTTTTGTCTTCACCAAGTAAGACCAGAATTTGCTTGCTTTTATGGAAAGGCTCTAGCTCATATCCTGTCATACAATATACGCGTGAGAAACAGTTTAGATAGTAGCGGGCCAAATGAGCGCACAGCGCTTAGCTTCGATGCTTATTGCAAAGTCACAGGCTTATCTGAAAGCGCACTTGTAACTAGCCAGCTACAAAGAGACCAAAGGGAAGAGCATGAGCTGTTTTTTTTGCCCTTTCTTATATATGAGATTGAATGCACAAACAATCAAAAAAGACAATTATGTTCTGTGAATTGTGTTACCTCAAAAAATTGATAGCCCTCTTATTACCAACATGATACCTAGGTAATTTGACAAATCGAACGGTTTAGGTATATTCAAATCAAGCTTGCTTGCCATTATCCTCAAAACTGGGATCAAGAACTCTCGGTTGTTATTTGACTTCCTGGCTAAGTAGTCCATCTGCAAGAGTCTCTATGTCTAGTTTAATATAGCAAAACTCAAAAGTGAGGTTTAAATTACAGCGCTATGCTCATTTTTTTTTTCTAAAAATAATAATAAATAAATCAAATTAATGTCCTAGCTAAATGCAGAAACTACACAGACTGCAATAGCTACTTATACTTAAAGAAGAGGAGCGGTTCAAGCTTTTGTCTGATACAGACCAATCAGCTTACTCGCCGTGTTTGCGTTCCAGTGCGTCGATGGTGCCGGAATACTTCCTGAAACTGCAATGAATCCCAACGCTAAGGGAAACCTGGTTGTATGGACCACGGGAAAACGTTACGCGAACTACCCTAAAAGGTTTGCCATCATTGAGGTAAAGTGCGGATTGATGTAAGAAACCTGGCTACCGCGATAAGACTCTTCTGGTATTCAGAAGAATCCTAAGGTCAAGTCCCTGAGAGATTTTTAGTAGTGCGTGCCGCTCACTTTCAGTCAGGGGACATTCGATGAGAATGTGTCGCGGTGTTTCCAGCTCGCCACATTCACAGTTGTAGTTGCGTTCTTCGATGTTGAGGCGTTGGAGATGTCTTCCAAAATTGCCATGGCCAGCTCTGAATTGGACCAGTTTACTCAGAGTGGGTTTGTCCAGCGTTCATCAGCGAAGTTAGAGGATTTCTTACGGACTTACCGTACAGTTCATTGCCTGTAATGGTCCTGTAGTAGCTTCCACTTGTTTCCTGCCTGAACTTCAGGCTCCAATTTTCACGCTCGGTTTTCTTGACGTTCCTTTTAAGCATTGTAAGTACTCTCCAGGCTGCATCTTTCTTCTACTTGAACCAAGTTACATGATCAAGAAGTGATCGCAATCATAAGCTTAGTTTGTATTTTTTTGGCTTGTTTGCATGTGTCTCAGCCTCAAAACGGTTTTTGATGGTGAATGTTGGTAGCTAAGTAGTGTTTATAATACATCAGTTTATTGTCCTGGCTAATTATGGAGACCACCCTGTTGGTAATAACTATTAGACGCGTATAGAAGAAGACATGGTTCTTTGCTTGTCTGATACAGACTTGGTTTCTGGGCGAATTACTTCGCTTTTGCTTTTGCGTTCGTGTGCGGTGATGGTGTTGGAATCCTCCCTGCTTTGGCAAAGGCTTTACTTAAGCCTTTTATCACAGCGCTTCAGGGAAACCTGGCTGGGGAGCCAGGGGAAAACCTAAGCGAACTTCCCTCATAAGGTTTGACCATCACTGTGAACTAGGCACAGCAGGTATTTGAACCCAGGTTATGCCACTTCCATGGTGGCTCTACCAATTGGGCTATCCGCTGGCTGTGCCTCTAAATAGTGTTTGACAAAAAAAAAAAAATTATATTCGCATTGCTAGATTATGAGCCATTCTTGAAAATCGAATAACACCCGAAACGAGTGTTTTCAACCTGTAGGACGGTTAGTGTAGTGGTTATCATCTTCGCCTTCCAAGCGAAGGACAGGGGTTCGATTCTCCTACCGTTCAAATTTTTGCGCTTGCACTTCCCAAGTATAACTCAAACACTTATATGACCTTATATCTGAGACTGTTACATAGCGTTGATTTTATCTGAGTGATTCTAGTAATTTGGAAGGTCTCTTAATGAGCTGCTTAGCAAATGCAAATTAAGTTTTTATCTCTGAGATGTGTAACAGTGAGAACTCAAGCAAATGAGCAGGCTCCGTTTTACATGAGTAAGAAAAAAAACTGGCATTTGACGGTATCTGATGCAAGTCAGGAAAGGCATTTGAATGATAACTCTGCAATCTCACCAAGCTAACGAGTTTCGTCTAGAGAGTAAAAGACCTTTTTCTTCTTCCAGTTAGTAGACATCATAAAACTTGAACCTATCAGGCAAAAAATTGGGTAGAAGTGCCCAAATATAGACTCGTCTAACCAAATCACAAGCCCCCTTTTTCGTTCGGAAGAGTCCCTCGAGAGCGTAAACGAGACACTGCATATTAGCGACACCAATTGAACTGCACAAATGTCGTATCGAGTATGCCATTTTGAGAGAACTTGCAATGGCAGACATGCGGTATATGCTGAATCGAGGAACTGGCCATAAAAATTAGCTATCGTAATCGATGTAATGTTGATTTCTTGCTAGCGCGTTGTCAGCTACAGCGAAGCAAGCCAGCTAAATATATTTGTAAACTGGTGATTTGAGGCAACACAAAAGGCTCTAGCACCCAAATTCTGGCCTCCTCAGACTTAATGACCGTCAGATACATTAATATACATGCCATTCCCTGATTCTGGATCAAATATTGGCAAGTATGTTTAATTCGATCGAAAAACACGCCAACCTATAGTAACGGCAAATCAGCGTCAGTGGTTTAGCGGTAAAATTCGACTTTGCCATAGTCGAGCCCCCGGTTCGACTCCGGGCTGACGCATTTTTTCACTACTACTAACGTGATCCAGTTCTCTTTCTTGGGAGCAATGGAAAGCACACCACGCAATTTTTTTCAGAATCATGAGGGGAAAGGTTACCCTACTAGTTGCGTATAGGTCGACGATTGCAGGTAAGTTGCAGCTGAGATAGCATAGCCAGGAGAAAGGCACAACTAGCACTCACTTATCTTTGGAAGGTCAGGGAGGGTCGTTAACCGTATAAATGATAGGTATGGCTTCATGGGCCTGAGATCATGTAGTCACTGTATTTGGAGAAATATCCCGGCGTCGTGAACTTTTTATCGCAAGGCTATCCGGCTTGTTTTGAGCCCTTTGGCCTGTCATGGCGTTTTTGAGCTGCTCTTTTGTTCCGCAAACTTATTTTTTTTCCTTCCTCCTACCATAAACTCTCGCCATCTTTTCAAACCCCTTTCCCCATTGCCTCCTTCTTGCTGGATAGTTTATTGGCACTTTCATCTGACCTCGCTGTTTTCTCGAAGGCAATCAAGTATTACAGTCGAGTTACACAACTTTTTTCATCACAATGGCAACCCCGGATGATGTTCCGCAAAACGAACAGGAAATTCTCAAAGCCTTAATCGACATTCGATCACAACTCTCTGTTCTCAAGAAAAACAGATCTACGTAAGTGCGATGCCCATATTCTGTGGTCAATATCTAATCTGAAAAAGGTATATTAAATCCAGTGATGTTAACGCCATTTACGAAGAGCTGATTCCGCAGATTGCCAAAATCCTGGTAATTAGATCAGATCCTAGTCTGTCAGACGAACAAAATAGGCTTGATGTTATTCTAGATGATGTGTTTCAACTTCTTTCTCTTGCTTTTCTCACAGTTGGCATGAACCGATCGGTTCCGTCTACTTTTGCCTCTCTCAGCACTGTTCATCGCCTGTTGGACCATCTCAAAGATTCTAGAATTTACTCGGATAACGACACGCTCCCTATTAGAAAACGCCTGGCTGAAATAAAAAGCATTGTTGCGGAGGCTGACACGACTGAAGTGCATCCAGAGATTATTGCAATCATAGAGCAGAGGCTGAAAGTTTGCGAGCAGACCCTCGAGGAAGTTGAACAGTCCATTAAGAGTGTATTTTCAGGCCTCAAGCCTACTCTCCGTAAACTCGTTACTATCAAGCGCGAAATTCTAGCGATAGGATCCAAACCTCGATTCTCCCCTGCCTCTCTAGACCCTATCAGAGAAAAACTCAAAACAATTGAATCTCAAAGAGTCGACGGTAATTTTGTTTCTGAGGATGGAAGCATAGTGGGAGAAGGCCAGGGATCTCTTAATGGTCTTCTTGAAGAATGCCACATTCTACTGAACGACTTTGCAGCGTCTTCCGAGCCGACGAAGAGCTACATTCCTGAAGGCCTAAAGCCAACTTACAACGAATTAGTTGACATGAAGGCTAAACTTGAAAGTTTGCTCATCACACACCGTTGGACTCTGCGTGAGACTGATTTGTACACCTATCAGAAAAACTTGCAAACAATTGACAACTTGAGAGATAATGGACAGTTTGAAGAGCTCACAAAAGACTCTCCGAAGGCGCACTCTATTATTTTGTATCTGTTGAGACGGTGCTACGCCATTCTCTACAAGCTTCTTGAGTCGAGTGAACCTGTTTCTGAGTCTTTGATCCCCATTCACAACCAGCTCTCAACCGTTCGCCGGTGCCTATTGGAAGTCCAGCGTGTCGGCGGAGTGTCGTCGGCAAGAGAACTATATCCCTACCAAATGAAGCTTGCCTCTATAGATGATTTGCGAGTCGACGGAAAGTTCATGGTCGGGGGCAGTATTCCTGAAGGGCAGGGGATGCTCAACGCGCTGTTGGCGGAATGCTTTGACCTCACACACGAACTGCGAGTGCAAATAACAGAAAATGCTGAGAGCACACCGGGTACTCCAGTGCTGTCCGCGAATGAATCCAACCCTCCCACTGATTCAGAGCGAGATGATTAACTTATTAGCACGACGCATGGAATTTTGTAACTGAAGTGTTTTAGATTGGTGTACTTTTGATATTGAATTATGATATATGGTATAATAAACTGTATATCGCTAGAAACTCGTTGCTAATGCCCGTATGTTGAAGCGGAGCTCGTGCAGAGTCGTCTCGACCCGATTCGTCTCACGCCCGACGCTCGGATTGTGAGTTGAGTGCTGAGGAAGGGTCTGGGACGCATGTGCTGACATAATCTATAAGAGTCAATCTGTATCAAAAGAGTCATTTTGTCTAGGCATTTTCGTTCCGAGAAAAAGTGAAAATTTACAAAACGAATCATAAATCTCACGGATCTCGCCTCTCTTTCTTCCTTTTTCCTTCCTCTTATCTATCCCCAATTCATCGTTCACCACCGGCCTTAGTTCCTTTTCGCCTTACAATACAAGAAATATGTGTGGTATCTGCGCCTTTTACAGACAACCTGATGTCCAGGCTTTCAAGGCTCATGCTCTTGATTTATCCAAGCGAATCCGCCACAGAGGACCTGATTGGAGTGGTAACACTATCTTGAACAGCACGATCCTGCTGCACGAGCGTTTGAGTATCGTTGGCGTTGACTCCGGTGCCCAGCCCATCACCAACAAGGATGAGACCATTGCTCTGGCGGTAAACGGAGAAATCTACAACCACAGACTGTTGCGAAAGGACTTCTCTGACTACCCTTTCAAGACGCATTCCGACTGTGAACCCATCATCCCCTTGTACGAAAAGTACGGCATCGATACTCCCAAGCACCTCGACGGTATGTTTGCTTTTGTTCTCTATGATGCAAAGAAGGACCGCGTTATTGCTGCTCGTGATCCCATTGGAATCACCACTTTGTACATGGGCCGAAGCAAGAAGAACCCCGAATCTCGGGCTTTTGCTAGTGAGCTGAAGTGTCTCGTTGATGACTGCGATGAGATTATTGCCTTCCCTCCTGGCCATGTCTACGACAGTGAAACTGATAAGACTACCCGATACTTCGAGCCTACTTGGTGGGACGACGACAAGATCGCCTCCACGCCTCTAGATCTTACACTCATTCGTAAGACTTTGGAAAAGGCCGTTCGCAAGCGTCTTATGTCTGAAGTTCCTTATGGTGTTCTTCTCTCCGGTGGCCTTGACTCCTCATTGATTGCGTCCATTGCCGCCCGTGAAACTGCTCGGTCTCTACCTGAGAAACCCGTTAACCACAGCTTGGCAGGTATTGATGAAGATGGTAAGCTGGTCAACACATCTGGTTCGCGTCTGCACTCATTTGCCGTCGGACTTCCCGGTGCCCCGGATCTGAAGGCTGCTCAAAAGGTTGCTGAAGACATTGGCACCATCCACCACGAGCATACATTTACTGTCCAGGAGGGTCTGGATGCCCTCAAAGACGTCATTTACCACCTCGAGACTTTTGACGTCACTACCATTCGTGCATCGACGCCCATGTACTTGCTGAGTCGCAAGATCAAGGCTCAGGGAGTCAAGATGGTTCTTTCAGGTGAAGGATCTGATGAGATCTTTGGAGGATACCTTTACTTCGGAGCCGCGCCCAGCTCTGATGAGTTTCATCAAGAGTGTGTCAAGCGTGTCAAGAACCTGCACTATGCTGACTGTCTTCGTGCTAACAAGTCTACTATGGCTTGGGGTCTGGAAGCCCGTGTTCCTTTCTTGGACAAGGAATTCCTGGAAGTTTGCATGAACATTGATCCCAAAGAGAAGCTCATCAAGAAAGACAGAATGGAGAAATACATTCTGCGTAAGGCTTTTGACACAAAGGACATTCCTGGCGAGGAGCCATATCTGCCCGATGAGATCTTGTGGCGCCAAAAGGAGCAGTTCTCAGACGGTGTTGGATACTCGTGGATTGACGGCCTCAAGGACGCCGCCGAGGCCACTATTAGCGACGAGCAGCTCAAAAACCCCAAACCTCACTGGGGAACGGACATCCCTACGACCAAGGAGGCTTACTGGTACCGACTCATGTTTGACGAGCAGTTTCCCCAGCCTGCTGCTGCATCTACAGTGATGCGATGGATTCCCAAGGCTGACTGGGGCTGCGCGGAAGACCCTTCTGGTCGTTACGTCAAGTCTCACGAAGCCCATATCGATGCTTAGTGTGAAGGAAGCTCAAGATCGAGTTATAGTTACAGTTTACAGTAAAAAGGCTACAGCGTTTGTATCATAGGTCATATTTATTTTTATTTGTCCGCCGCCCTTTTTTTTTTTTCTTTCTCCATTTGAATATATCTAGATTTAATAGAAAGCTATAACGATCGTGAACATTCTATATACTTTTCTGCTGTATTTCTATCTACTATGTATTATAAGGTATGTCTTTTTTTTCTTTTTTTGCTTGCAAATGTCTGGTATGTTTGTTAAGTCTAGTAAGGTCTGGTATGGTCTGTATGGCATGAATAAAACTCAGCTAAGATATCACACAACATCCACCCGACGACCTAGAACCTCCTCCTCCAGCACCACCTCCGCCGGTACTTCCTCGCTGAAACCTAGCAGGTAACGGTGACATGAGGTTACCATCGTGCCCGGTACCGTCGTCCGAGAAAAAGTTGTCACGCGGCTTGAGAGGAGCTTTGCCCCATATTTCTGGGACTGCGTAGTCTGTGTGAGCTTCAGTGTTTTGTGTGTAACGGATCATTCTATATATATATATATATATATACATATATACATATATTCATGAGTGCCTGTGTTAGTAGGATGTGACAGATACAGAGTTGTAAAGAAAAGAGAGAGAAAAAAGAAAAAAAAGAAAAGAAAAAAGAATCAAGAGTTTTTCTAATGTAACTGTAAAAAAATAACCTAACGAAAAAAAAAAAAGAAGAATTAGTATACTTACGATACGCAGGTCATAGAAGCAGGTACCCTTTCCTTCGCCAACTCTCCCCTCAACCTGTTATTCAAATTCACAATACGACGCAGCTTCAGTGTAGCCATAGCGTCGCTTTGTCTATCTATAACTTCGCCTGCCGTCAACTGGTGTTGTGGGTGATTTTGGTGCGGAGACTGCTGGCCATGCTGTTGATGCAGTGAAGAATGGGGTGTCAAAGCTGGACTGTGCTGGTGATGTCCGTATTGTTTTGGAGATGGCGTGGGCTGCTTGTGGCTTGGACGTTGGGGAGAGCTGCCATGCTGCTGTTGGTGCTGTTGGTGCTGTTGGTGCTGCTGGGGGCGTTGGTAATCCATGGCTTGCTGGAACTTGAGCTCAGTAGTGTGTATTGCTTGTGTCGCGCGTCCGCAGAAGATGGATGGTTTTGAGAAAAAAGAGGACGAAAGAGAAGGCTCTTCCCTGGTTTATATAGTTCCACCGCGTGTTACATTCACTGCCACTCGGAGCCTAGTAGCCTTGTAACCTAGTAGTAGCCTAGCATACTCGTAGAGCCTAGTAGAGCCTAGTAGAAAGACGTGGTTGTGTTTTTTTTGGAAGCGAAAGAAAAATCAGAGGAAACCTCGCGAAATGAGGCTTCAGCGCTGCCTCCAAAATGCTCAGAATCAGATCTAGATCTAGAGCTGCATTGCATCCCTTTGGTCTAGCTTGTTCAGGCAATCACATCTTTGTGAGATGTTGTATTGCAATTGGTTACTAACGGCAGCAGCGACGTCGACGGCGTCAACACGACCAGTGGCTCTGATTGCTATAATTGCCGTGAATGTGATTCTGATCGTGAGATAAGCAGAATCAATCTAATCTAATCAATCAATCAACTAAGATCTCTTCAAGTTTTTTTATACAAGCTAAGCAAAGCGCAGTCTCTTATACAAAGTAGCGTCCACAACATCATATACAAACTCACATTCACATTCACACTCGCACTTACAAGCGACCCTCCAATACTACAGGGTAAGTCTCCTCCGGCCACACCTGTGCCAGCGCATCCCAGATATACTTGACATATACCACTTCCAGGCCTCCTCCACCACTGGACTGAGATCCAGATCCCTCCAGCTCATTCAGAAAGTCACATTCCTCCTCCACAACTTTCCTGCAATGATAAGGCAATAGCACCCGCCGGATCCCGCTCATGTGCGCCCCCAACAGCTTCTCACGAATCCCGCCCACCGGCAAAACTTTGCCTCGCAGCGTCATTTCGCCTGTCATGGCCAGGTCCCGTGGTACAGGGCGTTTGGAAAAAAGTGACACCAACGTTATAGTCATGGCCAGCCCCGCTGACGGCCCGTCTTTCTTGATTGATCCAGCTGGCGCGTGTAAATGAATGTTGATGCTTTTGACAATGTCCTCGGTGGAAGTCTTTACCAGTCCTAGCTGGAAAGCGTTGGATTTAACCCACGACAAGGCAATCTCGGCGGACTCTGAGATAACGGACCCCAGCTGGCCCGTGTACTTGATGCTGCCAGAACCCGGCATGGCGGTCGCTTCGAACATCAGAATACCACCGTTGCCACTGCCCATATAAGCTAGCCCGTTGACCACGCCATAAGTATGGCGTCGGCTCATCTTGCCATGGTCATCCGTATAGAGGTCCACGTCGTCATTCACAACGTCATCTGTAAACGCCTCAATACCCAGGTACTTTTCTATACCAGAAGCTTCTACCACAGGAGTGTATTTTTCAAGATGCCCACTAGAGTCGAGGTCTGCAAACTCAATCGCTTTTCCGCGGCAGATCGATCCAATCTCGCGCTCAAGGTTTCTCACACCAGCCTCGCGCGTATACTTTGTGATTACGTTTAAGATTGCCTCGTCCGACATTTGTACCTGGTCGGGCTCCAAACCATTGTTGGCCATTTGTTTGGGCAACAGGTAACTGCGCACAATGTGTTTCTTTTCCATGTAAGTGTAGCCCTCCAAATGAATAGTCTCCATGCGGTCCAGCAGCGGCCCAGGAATATCTGCAAGATTGTTGGCTGTTGCAATAAATAGCGTCGTAGATAGGTCTACCGGGAAATTGACATAGTGATCGGTAAAGGTGTGATTTTGTTCAGGATCCAATACTTCCAAGAGCGCAGCAGACGGGTCACCATGGAAATTGCTCTTACTAACTTTATCGATTTCGTCCAACAAAACAACAGGATTCATAGCGCCGGCTTTGCGCAAACCTTGCACGAGCACACCCGGCATGGCCCCGATATAAGTACGTCGATGGCCCCGAATTTCTGCCTCATCGCGTACACCACCCAAACTGATGCGGTGGAATTTGCGTCCAAGTGCCCGCGCTACTGATTTAGCTAAACTTGTTTTACCAACTCCAGGAGGGCCAACGAGTAGCAAGATGGGGCTTTTGTCCATTGAAAGCACCGACTGCGTTTGTTCAGGCTCGTTGTCTGTGCCCACTTTGACCAGTGCCATGCTATTTTGCGCAGCCTGCCTTCTTTGTTTGAGATGAAGCACAGCTAAGTACTCCAAAAGGCGCTTCTTTACCTTTTCCAGACTATAATGGTCTTCATCAAGAATTTGCCGCGCCCGCTGCACCGGATTTTCCTTGACGTTATCGTCCGTAAATTGTCCCCAAGGAATTTCTGCAAGGGTTTCAAGGTATGTTCTGCAAACCTGGTATTCTGCTTGCGTAGGATGCATACGTTTGATTCGTTTAAGCTCGCGTGTAACGGTCTTACGGCCCTCTGACCCAAGCTTGGCAGCCTCGAGAGTTTTTTTCAATTCAGCCAGATCGTCTTCTTCCTCATTTGATCCGCCACGCCCAACAGACTTAGGGCCTTTATCGTTCTCGCCGAGTTCTTCCCTTATAGCATCGAGCTGTTGACGAAGTATAAATTCGCGCTGCTGCTTGGATATCTTGTCTTCTACAGACTTTGTGATTTTCTCAGACACCTTGATCGTGTTTACCCGCTGCATAACGTACTCTGTTGTAAGCTTAATTCTTTCAGAAAGAGAGAAAACTTTAAGGAGAGCCATTTTTTCTTCAAAGTCGAGTGGTAGCGTAGCAGCCAGAATATCGGTCAAAGCTTGGGCGGCCTTCTTTGTTCTAGTTTGGCTGATGATGCCTGCAATGCGCTTCAACTGGTCCCCTCTCACAACCAAAGACCCTTGTGTTGTAGACCCCATATCCATAATTTCAATTAATTTGAGGGCAGCAACTTTCAAAGCGTCAAGTTTTTCGATATCTTCCTTCGACCATGCGGCCTCCTGAGTAGTGCTCTGTTTGTAGTTATCCAAAAGAACGGAAACGGTCGCTTCGGTCAAAGATTCCTTTCCAGGTATAAAAGAGCCCACATTCATTCGGTTGAAACCCTCTAGAACGAGTTGATACCGTCCAACTCCGAGAGAACGTTCAAATCTTACAACCCTTGCAACGATGCCAGTATCATGTACAAAGTCCTGCAGGTTAGAGTCATCTAGCTTTGACGTGAGAACAGCGGAGAGCTCAGACTTGTCATCTGGATCCAGTCTAGGGACAAGACCAACAGTGATAAGAGAGGCGCTCTTTCCATCAGCTGTGGTGTCGGTGATGCCCACTAGTTTATGAAGGTTCCGAATCTCAGGGCTCAGTGCTTTAAGCTGTGCGTTGAAGTACGCCATCACCTTAGGTGTTTGGCTTGCGGCTAACGGAAGGCGAACAGTAATGCCAGGGAACAAAACAATCCCAGCAGGCAAAGCGAATATCGGCAGTATAGCTTCTGCTACAGCAGCAGGCGTCTCGTTGGTCATGACGTGTGGTGTTTATTATATATATGTTTTTGGATTAACAGGGTCGGCGAGTGTAGTGTAAAGTAGAGTAGAAAATAGTGATGAGAGAGTTCTGTGGGCCGATATTTTTGTTTCGGCTATTGCAAGGTTCAAGAGCAAAGTGGGTGAGATATCTCAGTGAAATTATGGGGAAGCTTGGGCGCAGGCACTTTGATCCGAGGCTAAAAGCACCTGACTTGGGACTTATCACTTAACCATACCAATAACGACAAGCTTTACGACTTGGGACTTGGCATTTGGGTTTAAAAAAAATTTGGTTTTTTAAAAAAAAAAAAAAATATGAATTTTACTTCGCACAGGAAGACACGCTAAACAGAAACTAACAAAATAGAAACAAAATATAATAAAAATGATATGAAAATAAATGCATCAGGCTACCATGGAGTACCCGAGCGCTAAGCCCTTTTTTTGGATTCTTAGAATCTCATTTTTTTTTTTTCCTTATACAGTAATTGCAAAAAAACTGCTGGTGCTTATAACTAAGCAGCAACGGACGAAGAACTGTCAGCCCGAACGTGGATGTCAAGTTCCAATGGGACAAATTCCTCGGTGTTTGCATCGTCTGCTGTCAATGGTAGGGCCTTAATTCTGCTGTGACGGCTGTGTTTGTCATGGTCATTCAGCAGCAAAGCCTCTCCGATAAGGTCTTCCTCGACCACGTCCTCAATCAAAGCATTGCCCTTGAGACCGTTTCGTAGGTCAGCAAGGTCAGCGGCAACAGAAGGAACAAATGGTAGGCCTGCTGGGGCTGTGAGAGGCAAGAAAGAGATCTGAGAAGATCTGATGGGGGCGGTCAGAGAGAGGAAAGAAATTTGGGTCATTTTTGATGGTTGTATTTGCAGCTTGGAGGTTTTTGAGTAGTTGAGTGCTTAGATGTTTGAAGATGATTTATGGAGCGTGTTTTCTGGGTTGAAATTGATTTGAAGAAAGTAGTACAAAGATACTTATGAAGAATGTTAATGAAGAGATGAAGTTCGAAGTTGTTGAGTTGTGAAATAAAAAAACAGCAGAAAGACTGACGATATGGGCCAATATTTATATATGTTGAGTTATACGATGAGTTCGCAGTAGAATAGTCTAGTATATCCATTCCTCGATCCTCGGGAATATCAAAGTCTCGTTAAAGCCCGTTACCCCAGAAAATATATAATACATATTAAATATTATGTGAGAGCCGGCCATTTTTGAATTGCCGCTTGTTTTCCTATAGTTTCCATGAAGCCAATATGCTAGCTACCTTATCAGTAGCGCAAATTTTTTTTTTCCATTTAGACTTAACCTTGAGCTTGGAGAACATAACCGAGCACCCGTGTCTGACCTTGAATATCCAGGTTTGTAATCGATTCGGATCCATACCCGATTATTATTTCTAATTATTTCGCCATTTCTAATCATCATTTTATTATTATTTATTATTCACTGATCAGTATTTTGCAATAGTTGCAGTTTCTCCTCGATTTCATCAGCACATCCGGCTTAGTTATCACGTTTCTCCCGTAAATTCCTCCTCAGTGACGGTATCACGGGTATCGTCAGTATCATAAAATTACTCGGTCTTTTGGGCTCAGGTATATCACTCGCCATTTGGGCCTTTTATTACAGAGCTAAGGGCTCTTGCAATTGCATTTTCGAATAGGGTGAACATCATGGATATCAATACACTGTAATCATGGACTTAAGGCTGTTGACCATAACAAACATCAAAAAAAGAACACTAGAGCATTGAAACGTAATTACATGGCCTCAGAAAAATATCAATCAGTAAGCGTAGGAAAGGCGTCTTTATTGCTTAGTACGACAGTTTGGCGATCCCTTGAAACGTAACCCTTCATCTGCCCAGTGTATATCAACTGAGCCAGAAAACACTCAACTTGCTCTTGACTGTAGATGCTGTCCGAATCATCATTCTCCAAGCCCTCTGTCTTCGCTCTATTCTCGGGACCGTCTTTTATCTCGTCCTTTACATCGCCATCTCCCGTTGCGGAGAACTTTAGAGCCTGGCAAAACAAAGGAGTACCAATTCTCGTTGCCTTGTCTTGGAGCAAATAAACCTTTCGGAACAGCCGCGTCGTCACTAGCAAGCGCACTTTCTCCATGGCCAAATATATGTATTTCATAACAAAAAGACGCCGCCGGACCGACAATTCGGAATCAAAGAGTTTTAAATTCCCCGTTAAGACCGAAGTCACCAAAGGCCTGTACACAACCTCAAGATTGCTAAACTGATTCCACAGCTGCTGACTCGGAGTGCGCCTGCCAGTAGTCAGAAGATGTGCAGGAATAAGATACATAAGAATAGATTCCTTATTCTTGTGTGATTTTTTGTGACACATAGCAAAAGCTTGCGTGAGTTTTTCTTTCGCTCCGACGTAGTCTTCGTCTATGAAAAGCAAGACCCCAGTGTAGTATAGAAATGTCACAGCGTGCGACTTGGGGAAACTGTCAAACGGCGGCAGCTGCTGTTGCATGTTTTGCAACACTTTTAACACGCTTTTGGCAAGCGCTCGTTTATTCAGTTTGAAGTAAATCTTGAACAGCTCACCTACAAAGAAATACACGCCCCATTTCCGCGACAGCTCTATGCTGGGGTTGCGGTCGTTGAGACATAACGTGAAAGACCGATTGATGGATCGCGTGGCCTCCTCCAAGTTGGCTGATAACGTTCGCACACTTGGGTCAGCAGATTCTTCACCACTCTTTCGTTTTGTTTGTACGTCTGCCATGATGGCCAGCTGTCGCAGCTCCTTGGCAACCAGGAATATTACTGGCAAGATCCAATTGTCGGTTTTGTCTGCCGCGCGATTCACCGCGACCAACAGCGAGTTCTGCGCCGTATATGCTGCCTGCAAATTTTGCGTGTAAGTTACCTGGTATGCGACCTTCCAATGAGCCACTGCAATTTCAGTCCACGAGAGCAGGTCGTCCCTGGCAGAGACGTTGCCAAAGCCCTGCCGTCGCACATCGTTGGCAATCTCAGCTTCAGATTTTGAGTTTCCCAAGTCAATCAGCTGAGGGTTGGTTATCGAGAGTAACCGAGAAACCGCGATCCCATCTTCTCGAGTCACTGCTTGTGCAAGGCTCGCTCCAAAATCCATAATTCTGCGGTCGTTTGGTAGCAGTACTGCTGGCATGGGCAATATGTGGGGGTATGTGTTTGTCTACACACTTGGACTCAGGGCTTGGGCTAAATTTTTTTTAGGTTTAGCCCTTGACCTGATTACCGTCTTGGATAGCGTTACAAAAAGAGACTGTGCCTAACTAGAACCTGTGGAAGACAAGTCGCTTAAACTTTTTTGAAAGAGGCGGCAAAGGTATGGGTACTAAGCTAGGTTTCACAAGATGTTTGAGTGGGCGCCGGTTATACTAGGATAGTCTAATGCTCAAAATATGAATGCTCAGGGCAAATTGTGGCGAGGAATCCGCCGAGGAAGGGTGGCTTGCTGGTGACATTCGTGGCGGGGGCGTATGAGCGCAACTGTCAATTGTCTCAAAATTTGCCTGACCTTGAGCTAGATATAACGGCCAACGTCATGAACTCAATTATATGCCTTGAACGAAGAGAGAATGTGCATTTAAAAAGGCAGCAACCTAGCGTGACACCGACGCCTATTAGACAATGTGTGGTCATTGAAAACCCGTTTTTGGGGTATATGTATATCAAGCACAAGTTGACCGGTCATTTTTGTGTGTGTTCAAAGTGCCATTCTTGGTAAACGGCGAAAAGACTACGACTTAAAGCCACTTATTGAGGCTGATCTTTGGACAAGACCAGAATGTATTCTCAATTGAATTTTGAGATACGATTAGGGTCCATTAGAAGACTTTTGTTTTAGCTTCGTTCGATTTCAGTTGCTACAATTTCTCTGGCGCCCAAGACCATGGCGTATCAGAATGTTCAAGCATTCTGGTAACTTCAGAGCGTTAGAAGGGTTCGATAAGGCATTCTGCATTTACACGCTGTACACGTGCTGAGGTTCTGAGTCTAAAGAGTTGAAATTGTGCTCAAACTCTACATGTATGTCCTTAACCTTTAAACTGATCATGAGAGCTCAGAAGCATACTTGCTGTCGCCTTGAATGTGAATTTTGCAAAGATTGTAACAGTGTAAGGCTCACATACTGAGAACTAGAGGACTGGACTAGATTGCTGGAGGCTTGAATATAAAAGCAGGATCACATCGTCTCCTCCAGAGATTTTTTTTCTATCTTTCCATTAAAACAGCAGCATTCGATTCAATTTTACTCAATCCAAGTCAATTTGATATAGCTTGATATTATCAATAAATAAACAAACAAACACGACTCCAAAATGAACGATGGTAAGTTATTTTACACAAGTCATATCCAGTCCAATAGAGAGCCTAGCGATATTCTACAAAAACGAAACTAAAGCTTTCCTTATTCCTACACAATTCAATTCCTAATCCACAACTCTCTACTTTTCCATTTCAATTAATCTGCTGATATATATATACATACTAACACTCTTTTTTAGCTGGCAGAAAAGGTCTTACCGAAAAGATCGCCGAGACCATGAAACCCAATTCCCAAAAGACCGACGGAGAGCGAGCTGGCGAGTACGCGTCTAATGTGGGCGACACCGTCATGGGCAGCATGCAACCGGACTCTGAAAAGAGTACAATGCAAAAGATGCAGGACCAAGCTACCCAAAAGGGTGCAAAGGGTATGCTCTCTAGTGGTGGTGCAGGTGCAGGAAACAGCGACATGATGGGCCAGGCCAAGAATCTTGTCAATGAAGGTCAGAAATTTATGAACAAGTAGGTCTTTTACAGTTCCTGAGTTCAGTTCTTAAGTTCAATTCTTTAGTTCAATTCTTGTGTTCAAGTAAACATTCATAAACAGTATATCATTTGCGATAACATTACATACAAGATCTTAAATGTGCCAATAACTTTTGATTCTTTCATACACCTTCCACTTATAAAGCAAAAACGTTACAACATAAAAATCACGAAATAAAAAATAAAAACAAAATTAAATAACTTAGATGAGGTCGGCGATATCCATGGGCATTTCATCAATCTGGGTGCCGTAAAACTGCTCAATTTCACGCATAGCGGAAAGGTCATCCTGGGTAATGAAGTTGATAGCAACACCCTTACGACCGAAACGACCACCACGACCGATACGGTGAATGTAGTTCTCCTTTGAAACGGGAAGGTCAAAGTTGATAACCAAAGAGACCTGCTGAACATCGATACCACGAGCGAGCAAGTCAGTAGCGATCAGGATACGGGTAGATCCAGTACGGAACTCCTTCATAATAGTGTCACGCTGACCCTGCTCCATCTCACTGTGGATGGCAGAAACAGTGAATTGACGCTCAGTCAGCTCGTGAGAAACAAACTCAACCTTTCTCTTAGTGTTGCAGAAAATAACTGCCTGGGTAATTGAAATGGTCTCGTAAAGATCACTCAAAACCTCAATCTTGAATTCCTCCTTGTCAACATTAACGTAGAATTGCTTGATACCTTCAAGAGTAAGTTCATCCTTTTTGACAAGAATGCGGATAGGGTTGCGCATGAACTTGGTGGTAACCTCCAAAACGTCTTGGGGCATGGTGGCAGACAACAAAACGACCTGGATCTCTCTGGGAAGGAGCTGGAAGATGTCATAGATCTGAGCCTTGAAACCACGAGACAACATCTCATCGGCCTCATCAAGAACGAACATCTTGATCTTCTCGGTCTTGAGAAGACGTCTTTGGATCATGTCCTGAACACGACCTGGGGTACCAACGATAACGTGGACACCGGCAGCAAGAGCCTCAGCATCCTCTTGGATACGGGTACCACCGATACAGGCGTGGCAGATAACGTTGAGGGCTTCACCGAGGCCCAATACGACCTTCTGGATCTGGAGGGCCAATTCACGAGTGGGAGCAAGGATGAGGGCCTGTACCTCCTTGATGTTCAGATCAATGTTCTGCAGAACAGAAATGGAGAAAGTGGCAGTCTTACCAGTACCAGACTGGGCTTGAGCAAGAACGTCATTACCCTTAAGAACGGGCTGGATAGCGCGCTGCTGAATTGATGAGGGGGCTTCAAAACCGTAGGCGTAGATACCTCTCAAAAGCTCCTCCTTGAGGTTGAGGGCATCGAAAGACTCCACGACTTCGTCGTAGTTGGTGTCAATGCGGTCGGACTCGACGTCCTGGAAAGAATCTGTAGCAGCCATGATGTATGATACTTGTTAACTATTTTGTTCTGGGATAAATCCTGTAAATAGAGGAAGAAGAAGGGAAAAAAAAAAGAAAAAGAAGGAAAAGGAAAAGGGAGAGATATAATAAAAAATTTTCCTGGCCCTCAGCTGTGCGCAACAGATTTTTTTTTTTTGATTTTTCTCTTCTTTTTTTTTTTTCCAATCTTTCAGTGGTGAGATCAACGCAGTTCTACTCCCAGCACACGCTCAATTAGGCAGTTACCCGGGATTGGTGTGTCATGAAAAACAGGGTTGGGGCACTGACTATCGGTTTCTGAGCCCGAACACGCAACGAGCAGTTCACGGTTCACGGTTCACGGTGCGCACTTTGCACGTGGCGGTGGCGGGTTATCAATCTCGGCTAGGCGCATTGGGCAGTTACCTCCAGAGCAGTGTGATTGGAACGTGTCCTACCAAGTTCAGGCAGAAGTTGAAAACATGACGGTGCGGAACTGCTGGGCACAAAGAGCCGTGGCGGTTGATTTAGCGAAACCCGTCACCATCCACCATTACCCGAATGCGTAGTGACGTAACATGAGTATCTCGTTTGAAACGTCTTCGATAGTTATCAGTGCCTATGGCAATCGAGTAAGCATCGGCCTGTTGTAGGCACGTTTAACTCACAACATTATGAAATTCGAGCTAAAGCGCTTGGAAAACTCCAATCAAGGTGAAGTAGACGTGAATATGAGAGCGGTCGTTCACAGTTATTCTTGTAAACGTTTTTCTCATGTTACGAATATTCTTGCCAGCCCTTTGTCGAACTATACTATTCAAAGTGGCAAGTACAATTGCCTGATGTGACCAGCGAGTTTGTATAGATTAAAATCGTGAGAAATCCGTAAGAGCAACTCCGCTCTCAATCTTCAAGGTTTGCATAAGTGTCACCGCTTGTCCGACGTTGATGGCATCACGATTTGAGTGCAGTTTCTTCAACAGCGAATTTACTAAATATTGGATTTCTCAAAAATTGGCAGCGAAGACTTGAAAAAAAAACTAAATCTGTGCTGGCAGCGCGCCTGAAGAAACTACGTAGATCTTGATAGAAACCGCTTACTCTAATCTCTGTGAGTTTGGGTTCGCACTCAGTAAGGTGTCCTAAAAATGGTTTTGTGTCTGATAAGTCAAGCTGGCATTGTGCTAGTTTAGATATATGTTTGATGAATACTGCTAGTTGTGGTCCGTTGTTCTTTGGAGAATTCGCTAATGTATAAAACACCTGTATATAAAACACGGCTACCGGTAGTAAACATATATTGTTGCGAAGCTTCAGCTGAAGTCTAATTTATCTAACATCTGCAATACAATTCAATACTCTCATTTCATGTCATGGCCGCGAAACATACAAAACACATAACCATTTCACCATATACCAAATTCATGCCCGAGTTGAGAATTGAGCGTTGAGCATGGTGCTAGCCAGTCTCTAGAGCTTGGCCTTGCTTCGTAGTTACTGCACTTTTCAAGAACTTAATTCGTAACCGATTGTAATAGCACTGTAAACCTGACAGCCGTACCAAGCTTTAAAGTCCTAGGGTCCTTGGCTACTGATACGCCGACAGTTCTTACATTTGCATTGAAATCATGAGATTATGCAAGAACCGTGAGAACAAGCTATGCCAACCACGCACTATGAAAACTGCAACCTACAAAGTCTGCAATACTGTGGACAAACTGCAAGACCTACGAAACAATACAGTACACGGAATCAGAGGTCATGAAACCAACATATAATCACCCGTTATCATCATGTCCTTCTATAACTCTATACAGGTATACTATCAATTACCTATAGAGCGCTATTGAGCTACGTACACGTAGTACACTCAGCCTGTCACTTTCAGTCTATGATCGTTCACTCACTGTAGCGTTAGATCTATATCACACCTCATACTTACCAATTTCGCAGTTCTACTTTTTATCTTTAAACGCGCACGTTTCACAGCATCTTGGTAAAACATGCCACCATCGTGCAATTGCTTTGCCAGTCTTAATAGAGTGACGGGACGCTCGCTTGCACTGCTTTTGTCAATCATATCATGATTCCAGTCATGCTATGGATGTACATTAGTTTATCTCTAACCAATTCGCAGACCTTTTTTATCGTGGCCACTGACCAGTACCAGATTTTATGTGACCGAGATGCTTCGTACCAGATATAATGCTTCGTTGGGCCACTGATTCATGGAAAAAAAATTCATTCTCTTTCGTCTTTGAGCATCAGAATTTCCATCTATCCTTGTTTTCTCAATCCCTCGTGCCTAAAGCCTAGCCTAAGACCGTATATGCGTCTTTGGGCAACGACTTTGGCATTTGGCAATTGGCCCTCATAGTCAACGCTTACTGGCAGAGTGAGTTTTTCTTATGGATACTATAACATTGATATCATTGAAGTCCTTCAATAAGCCTATAGAAAACTTGGTGTGAAAAAAAAAAAGTCTTATTTTTGTTATAGTTTTTGAGTTTAGTATTTATTTGGTTCCGTTCATAAATTCCTGAAGTCCCTTGAATTTTTTAACTTCCTTGCTTAGATTTGCCGTTGCTCATGTTTTATTTATTTTTTTTTCTTTCTTTCTTTCGTTGTTTGGGTTTTCAGTTTATTGACCATGTTGTGTTCCTTATCAATAACCATTCACCTCCGCATGTAATCACTCAATAAACCACCGTTGGTCATGAACTGCTGTGGATGGCCGCTTGGGTTCCCCATGATATCGTGAAACTCAGGCCCAGGAGCAGCTGCCGAGAGCATGCCACCGTTATTGATATTTGCTGAAGGATATCCATTATTACTTCCAAACGGCGGCATAATCACAGGAGCATTTAGAACGATCCCAAAGCTCGCCGGGTTTTCTTCAAACAAATCTCGTATTTTTCGTTGGCAAGCCTCTGCAGACGCTTTTTTATTTCGTACACGTGAAAGCTCACTGGCAATGAACTGCCATTTCGTGCGCTCGCCGTCTTCGAGCATCTCCTTCAACCGCGCCGAGTCCTCGGTCTCCCACACAACGGCACCGCCGCCCTGCTGGCCAATGAGAACCTGGTATCGGTTCCGTGCAGCGATGCTATTGCCGCACTGCGCCGCTTTGCTTATATCGCTCCAGCTGCAGCCCTCCTTCTTTAGCCGCAGAATCAGTGAATCTTGTGCCGCCGTGTATTTTGATTTTTTCTTGGGCCGTGACACGTTGTCGCCTTTCAGCGCCGCGGGATTGGACGGCGTTGCTGACGCTAGCGGTGGTTCTGGGAGGCTCAGTGGTAACGTGGGGCCAGCCATATGTGGCGACATCAGGCCGTTGGAGTTTGGTAGTGGCACGCTGAGAAGGCCTACCGTAGGGCCTGGGCGGTGCGGCGGCAGAGCCCCCATGGTAGTCGCGGTTGGGATGTTGCTATCAATGATGAGTTCCTCCAGCGACCGCTTGGCGGTTGTTCCACGGCGCCTTCGAGGCTTGACGTCGGTGTGCACCAGCCCTGCCGAGGCAATACTTGGCACGTAGCCGAATGGCTGGGTGGTGGAGTTTGTCCTAGATTTTGTCGTGCCGTCTGGGTCTGTGGGCGACGTGAATTGGTCCATGAAGAGGTTTGGGGGTGCACGAGGCTGTAGCGGTGAGTTTGCTCCTTCGTGTTTAAGAAATTCGTTTGGAGGGGCTGTTGTGTAGGCAGAATGGGGCATACTATTCAGAGTATGGACTGGCAAAGGCGAGGCCGTCGTTGAATGGTTCACATGTGAATTTGCCTGCTGATTGGACGGCATCATGTGGTGATGAGTTGGCGACATGGTCGCGTAATGAGAAGCAGAAGACAGTGCCGGCACTGGGTTAGCATACCTTGGATGGTTTCCATACACTTGCTGGTGTTGTTGATGAGGGGGGAAAGGTTGCCTGTACATGTTGTGAGAGTACTGCAGGTGTTGTTGTTGTTGTTGCTGCTGTTGTTGTTGGTGTTGCTGCTGCTGTTGAGGGTGCGTAGAGGACTGGCTGAAGGGGAAAGATAGCAGTTCTTCGTCGGGATGAGAGTCTATCATGTTTGGATGAAGCTATGTGAGACGTCGACCGTATTAAAATGAAGAAAATCAAGAGACCGAATAGAAAAGTATAGAAAAAACCAAAAAAAATAAAAGAAAAGGAGTATGATACTGGAGCCTGATGAAGTCCGTGTGGATGGAAGTGATACTTGTGTTGAAAGTGCGGGAAGTTTTGGCACAAGTGCGGGAAGACAAGGTTTGGTAACCTTCGTGAAGCAGTGGAGTCAGTTTGTCAGTACGAAGTAAAGGCAAAAGCAGAAGCAGAGGCAGAGCTAGAGCAATGCAAAGAGCAGTAGAGCAGCAAGGCAATGTTTTGAGGAGAGTGATAAGAGCAATAAGAGCAATAGGTAACGTTAGACGGGAGCTTGAGCAGGAGTACGAGCAGGAAAGCAAAAGAGCATCCAAAGAAGAAGAAGGAGAAGTACAAGTAGAGGAAGTAGAAGAAGAAGAACGAAAAAAAAAGAAGAAGCAGGCAAAATTAAATCGTAAAAGAATCCGAGAGCAGCGAAATAAATAATGAGAAACAAGAGGCCTCAGGGAGTCTCACTATCAATTTGCACGTCCATGCAGAAGGCCTATAACGGTTGAATTCATAAACTTGATTTGAATGTGTCTTGCTAACGTTTGCAACTGAGTCGGAACTATAGCACTACATGTGCTTTACATGTGCTTTACATGTGCTTTACAGGTGCTCTACAGGAGCTCTACAGGAGCCTCTGCTGCTGCCATGTACCTGATCCAACTAAGTAACTCTACTCTCATGTATACAAAAGCCTGAATGAAGACTTTAGTTTTAGTTTTAGTTGTGGTTTTAGGTCTAGTTGTGATTTTAGTTTCGGCTACGGCTGTGAACTTGCGGACGTGCGCGCGAGAGGAGTTTTGGTTACAGTTCATGACGAGTCCAAGATCAAGATCAAATGAATCAGGATCAAACAAATCAGGACTCAAAAAGAACCAAGAAAGAGAGAGAGAGAGAGAGAGAGAGAGAGAGAGAGAGAGAGAGAGAGAGAAAGAGAGAGAGAGAGAGAGAGAGAGAAAGAGAGAGATCACATTCATTTTTCAGGAGTTTGTGACGCCCAATCAACCTCCCACTCAAAGGCTGGAAAAGGCTGGAAAAGGCTGTAATGGCTGCCTAAAGGACCCCACACGCACCAACAACAACCAATTGGGACTAGTCGCTTTAAACTATTTTAGTCTGCAGATCAAGCCCAGGGCTAGTCTTATTAAGGTCTAGTGCCTTTTGGTCCCAGTCTCAGCCTCCGGGTCGCTGATTGGCACGCTGTCACTGTGTCAGCTCAAGCGGAACCCTAGACATTGTAAAAAACAATGCATGCAAGCACATGCACACTGCGCGTACAGACTGCATCCGTGCTGCATAACGCTGCATGAAATAACACGCATACCTTGCATATACCCTGCACTCTTTCTGCACTCGTTCTGCACTCACTCTGCACACACAGACTTCCAACTGCAGACGCTGCGAAAGGCCTCAGACCTCGTAGCGCCATTTCCTCAGCATTCGCCTCCCATTTGAGCTTGGCCCTGGTCCACCAAACACTCTCGACACTCAGACCGTGAAGAAACCGCTTTGATCAACCCGGCGGCTGCCAGGCAATTTGCTTCGGCCGCCATGTTTGGTACGTCTGCGCACGCGCCTTGATTGGCAAAACCAGGCCCCACAAGTGGCTGGCTGAAAGTATCTAAGGACAGCACTTTATTGACGCTAGACGGGGCTAGCCCATTCGCGCAGCCCGCGACTTATTGAGACCTAGCCCACTTGGTTTGTATTTCACGAGCCAGCGAGTGAGCCCCGACAAGACTTGCAAACGCTGTGAATGCCGTAAATGTAAACGCTGTGTGAACGCTGCTACTGCACTGGGTCTCGAGAGCGCTGTACTGTTAGTGTGAAGTTAGCTCAAAGTCATGTTGCCTCGGTGCAGTCACACGCGGCATATTTTTGCTGTCGTCCCACTGCTGACGGCCGTAGCTCAAGACTCTTATAATGCTGCCATCGACAACGCTGTCATAGCCAGAGTGCAATCAGTCCTACTTGATACTTGACATCCACTCCTCCCTCCAGTGCAGTCGAGCGGGACAACAAACAGGACAAACTTTGTGCGCATATATGAACCGCGCGCGGCTAGTTCAAATGCGGTAATTAAGGCAAAGCTATCACAAGTGTAAACTGAACCAACACCACCAGCGGTAGGCGCACGAGTGGCCGGTATCTAGTAAAACCTACAGGTAAAACAAGCACTTCCTCCCTTTTGGACCGATATCACAAACTTGATTGCGGGATGAATGAACATGAATTTAAAAGACTACTGAGAACAGTTAGACATGATGGTGTGATTATTTGTACCTTTTTTTTTTTTTGCTTCTTCTGAAACCTTCAGTTCCTGGTGTACGACTCAATTATCTCCTACTGTAGAAGTTTAAATCGACACACTTAGAGTTAAATTTGTTCCGTAGCTTTCTAGAATGCTACTGTTAATAATCAATTCGGACGTCAAGGTTATTTTTTTTTTTTTTCCATGGAATGTCAGGCTAGACATTGAGACGTCTACTAATTAATACGTATTACTCTTCGAGTCAACAACAAGTTTGTACTGCAGGACCCGTAGACTCTAGTCTAGGTCTTGAATAAAAAGGGTCTCTAGTTATACCGAATCAGAGGTGGCCAAAGTTAACTCAAATGATTTCACTATAAACTTTCAACCGTACAACAAACATCCAAATCCCCAAAGACTTATACTTGCTCTGGAGTCTAAATATATTGCTCTAGTGCAAATGGCTAAGTGACTTGGCCAATTTCTGGTACAATATATATATATATATTTGCAATGCTCACTTGCTGTGTAGAGTACTGCGCGACATATTAACCCACTTTTTTCCGTGTTTCTCGCGATGCATGTATACTTCAGAAGAGTAGACGGTCAGCCGGGCACGCTGTACCATGTAGAACCCCGTTAACACTGCTGAAATATTATACATCTCATGTATGTATTACAACAAGTCAAAACGCCTTCTTGACAGACGCACCAGTTGTATTGTCTGCTAGGCGTGTTCCTGCGTCGTTCAAGTAGTTGAGAGTAGCATGCTAGAAGCTTTAAACCGGACATAGTCTCTCATTATTTTTAAGTTGACGCTCATATCAATCTACATTATTATTTCATTTACTTGGTTATTTTGTGTTCTGAACGAGCGTCACCCGCGACCGAGACATGTTTTGAGACAGTTACCCGCGGTGCCTGGTGCCTTGACCTTGGAGTGGGCTCTGTGAAGTCTTTTAATTTGCTCCCCGGTGAATTAATTTGGGAGTCTGTTTCTTTTTTTCCAGTCACATAGTTAAGCAAACAACGTAGGGATCAATGTAGTCTTATTTTGCACACGATTGTTCTTCGGTACTTGAAAAGAAAAACGCTGTCCGACGTTCATTTTGGTTGTAACCTTTCTTGTCGGTTCAAGAGTATCTTTCACTTATAGACTGGAGATCTACTCTCTGACAAAAGGAACCAAGCTGAACATATCACCATTTGACAGTGACTTTCTCATGCGTCATTCAAGGCTCTTGTTTCTATTCAGTTATCCAGTTATGACTTGTGTCATTTAAATGATATGACATTTGTCTTGAAAGCCACTGTATATTATTAAATTATGGCTGTTACTATAATCCAGATTCTTTTCATGTTTGCAAGTTTGTTTTGATATCAACGTAGACCCAGACGTCTTACTTCTTGAAAGGAAATAACGTAAATAGGTGGGCCACAAAATACATAGTCGCGCTGACATTGTGGACCATATAACAGACTGCACAGTCACTTCAGGATACTTGTAGACTGTGTTGTATTTCTGCACTCTGCAACGTTGACATTATATCCGTATCATCTTTCTCATGGACCTTAGGTTGCTACCACTGCTTGGATGTATTGTGAAATATTGACATGAACGTTGATATATGACTTGCCAGTGAGTGGTTATTTTTACCTCGTGTATCAAGCCATATGTTATCTCATTCAAATGTTTGATGCTTGCTGGACAGGCGGTCGCACAAGCACGCCTTGATATTCTCAAATAACATCTGCAAACCAGGCTTCCAAGTGTGTGTATCAAAAGCCACTTGCCACTGTACAGGCGCCAATAAAATACGAGTTCACATCAATCAATCTCACGCAATGTTGAACAAAAACACAAGCAGGTCCTGAACTTGTGTGAAATTCTCCATCATGACCAGCTAGTAACGCTCGCCAATTGACACCACACAGGCTTTTGTCTCGTAACATGTTTACCTAAAGCTGCACATTTCGTGTTAAATGGCCCTCTGAGTGGGCAATTAGCTCCAGAAAAAAAACAGTGCCACTCTAAACAAACCAGTCCTACCGTATACCGTTCATTAGGAATTAGTGAAAAGAAGGTTCTGAAAAAAAGGCAACAGGAGCTACTACCGTGCAGTAAATATACCCAATACTTGCGCTAAGATGCGCCTCTAAGCAGCCAGCCAAGCAAGGCAGTCACAACTATAAGCAGGTTGTCCGCCCGGTGGCCGGTTGCATAGACTCCCCGTTTACCTTGGCCAGGCCGGCGGCGTAAGCCCTGCCCACTGCATAGTCTACCGAGAAAAGTGGCGCACGTGACAAGGAAAATGGGCGCATGGTTGGGCCGCTTCTCGCGTATTATTGCATCCCCCGCCATCGAGCACTTAAAAGTATGATACCCCATGAGGAAGGTGCTGCCATGAACCACGGGGAGCCATGGGCCAGGACAGGAAACTCTTTGCAGGCAGTAAACAACAAACTCGCAAAGCTTGGAACATTCGTTATGATTCTTGAAAATGACAAATAACTGTCTCGAGCCGTAGACTACTGGGCCAGACATGTGGAACATATGGAACAATATGTCATTAATTTAACCTCAACGGTTTTTTGTCACGGCATCGTTTACCACAAGCCTACTAGCATACGCTTTAAATTTTATTCCATACACCAAGAAAAAAAAAAAAGAGGTCCTTCCGCCGTCCGAACGCAAGAACTTGGCGTTTTACACAATTGACAAAGAGTTTGTACTAATACACTTTCTTACAGAGGTCTACTGAGTCTACTGTAGTCTGTTCTAAAGTTTAAACGCAGTTCTAATTCAGCACTCGGAACTTGTATTTATATCGTTCACGCCTCTCTTTAGTTTGAACAATAAATTCTTCACACTGAATTACAAGACAAAACTAGATCAAGCCTATAGCGCCAAATTTCAAAGGTTTTCAGCCTCAAGCTTAAAACAGGGTTTTTCTTAGATCTGTTCACAGAGATTTCATTTATACTTGCTGCTCCTCAACAAGCTTATATCATGGATAAATCAGACAACGCTAGCATCTCAGGCGTTCTCGAGGAAAAAGTTACCGGCCTCAGGCCTGAAGTCGCCGCTACCAAATCCATACACTCCAAAACCAACAAAGCAACTGAAATTACAATTCCACTCAAACCATGGACGATGGAATGGCTATGGGAGATTAGAGGCTCCGTCTTTGTTATCATGTCCACAATCACACTCGCAATTTTTACAGACATCTTTGTCTATTCCGTCGTGGTACCCGTCGTTCCATACGCGTTTGTCGCGCGGATGGGAGTCTTGGAAAAGGACGTTCAGGGAAAAGTATCCGCCGCGCTAGCTGTCTACTCAGCCGGTCTCATTGTGGGCTCGTTTGTGTTTGGTTACATTGCAGACAGAGTGAAGCGGCGCAGGACGTTGATGATTATCGCACTCCTGGTAATTATTGGCAGTACTGTGATTTTGTGTGTGGCAAAAGTGCTCTGGCTTTACTTTGTCGGTAGACTGATCCAGGGAATATCAGCATCTATCGTGTGGGTAGTAGGTTTGGCTATCATAGCCGATACAGGCGATGCAGGAAACATGGCCTACCTCATGAGTTATCCTGGAATCGGTCTTTCTTTGGGCATGTTCCTGGGTCCATTACTAGGTGGAGTAGTGTACGATAGGGTTGGATACTATCCGGTATTTTACATTTGCTTTGGCATTCTGGCGGTTGATGTGGCACTGCGTGTGTTTATGCTGGAAAAGTCTCAGCTAGCAGCTCTTCGCCACAAACGGGCCTTGGAGCTCAGTCAGCTAGACCCTGATACCCTCAGTCCGGAGCTGATTGTATACATGACAAGCTATGTCAACGAGGTGGATAAGTCCGAAGCAATCAAAGCCAAAGCCGAAGAGCTCCAAAAGGAGTTTGGCACTTATGTCACCTTCAGAGGAAAGCGATATAGACTTCCCGTCATGATGTCCCTTCTCAAAAATGCACGCATTGCCAACGCCGTGCTCCTCGGAATTGCACTGGCTTGGATCATGAGTGCACTTGAGTCTACTATGCCCTTGCAATTGGAAAGTGTGTTTGGCTTCAACTCTTTGCAGGTTGGTCTAATGTTTTTAGCTCTTGCCGTTCCATCTATTTTTGAGCCATTTGTTGGTAAGCTCTGCGACAAGTATGGTTCAAGATTCATCATTTCCGGCAGCTTTTTGCTCATGTCTATACCTATAATTCTATTACGCCTGCCGACGAAGGACACTACCGGCCATATTGTCCTGTTTGTTGCGCTGGCCGTTATAATCGGTACCTTTGTAATGTCTTCCATGTCCCCGTCCATGGCCGAGATGACCAAAGCAGTAACCGCCATAGAAGCAAAGCATCCCGGCATTTACGGCAAAGGCAAGGGATTTGGACAAGCCTATGGGTTATTCAATGTTGGATATTCCGTTGGCTCGCTAATTGCTCCATTCCACGCTGGACAAACCCGCGTACATGCCGGGTGGAATATGATGACTCTCAGCTTGGGCATTGTTTGTATTTTTATTTCATTCATTTCCTTCTTTTTCACTGGGGAGAATCTGGTGTTGAGGTACTACAACCGAAGAAAGTATGGCAAGTCCGAGAGCAATACAAGTCAAGTTTAATGGGTATCGCGACACCTGAAAATCAAACCGAAAAGAATCCCTTAATAATCCAAGCTGAAATCACCATCAGCCTCTTAATAAATCGGCCACATCTTCTTCATCTCTTCTAGAATAAAATCACCATCAAGTAGCGACGTAATTCTCGTGAATATTGATCATTTGTTTACATAGTTTCATGTATTTAGATCCCCAATTGATGTTTAGAATGCACTAAGTTTTCTAGCAATCTTGCAGTTTCATCATTTTCCAGCGGCAGTGGCACTGAATAAACCCGACGACCTCGGTTGCTAGCTCGCCATCATATGGTCTTTCAGTGTTGGCATAGTAAAGTCATGTGAGTAGAGCTAGTTGTTACCCCAGTTTTACTGAGTTTATTTCATGGCAATCAAACACCGAAGTATAAAACCCCACTGAATTCTCTCGTTTGCCATGCCTGTACTCCCTTTAAAGACATCTCCAGCCTGATTCAGAAATACCAGCGGATCCTGAATTTGCTGTACTATCATAATAATGGTTCTCATCACTCAAAGCGAATTGGTTCACCCTATAAGGGTAACTGCCTTCAACCCGCTCGTAACCGGCGTGCTTGCATTGCTCGTCAGAGCGATTAGAAAAGACCCCACCATAGTAGATCGCATTTTCCAGCCAGGCTCGCCTCTCAGCAATGCTATTCGCAAGGTGGCGTTCAATAACAAAACATACAAAGCCCTCTGGTCACTGTTTGGAATTGCAATCTTTTCAAAGTACGTCAACAAGTACTTGAACCAAAGAGCTCTGAATTTGGGATACTACGGACCAAGCACCAAGTTTGTTTGGGAAAATGAAATTGCCGTAGTGACTGGCGGCGCTGGAGGTTTAGGAAAGCTCACTGTTGAGGGGCTAGCAGCCGCCAGGCTCAAGAAGGTGATTATTCTCGATATTGCTAGCCCCACGTTTAAGCTGCCTGAAAACGTTGTTTATTACAAAACGGACATAACGAGCGGTGAAGAAGTTTCGCGCATTGGCGACCTTATCAGGCAAGAAGTTGGGCATCCAACGATTGTCATCAACAATGCTGGAACCGGCATAGGCAAGACCATTCTGAACTCAACAGAACGATCCCTTAAGCTTACTTTCAACGTGAACGCTGTTGCGTTGTTTCTTGTCACTAAGGAGTTCCTGCCCAACATGATTGAAAACAATCACGGCCATGTTCTGACTGTAGCTTCCCTTGCTTCGTTTTTTACGCCCGCACAGATGGTGGACTATAGCGCATCTAAAGCGGCCGCACTGAGTTTTTCCGAGGGCTTGTCTCAAGAACTGAAGCACCGCTACAACGCACGGGGAATTCGAAATTCAGTCGTACACCCTAACTGGACAAAAACTCCATTGACGGCTGTGTTTAAGGACATGGATCATTTTTTTGGCCGCCAATTGTATCCTGAGCAGGTTGCGAGCGAAGTAGTGAAGCAAATTCTGTCTCAGAACAGTGGACAAGTTCTTATCCCGTCATCGCTGAGCAGTACGCCAATGATCAGGATGCTTCCAAACTGGGTACAGGAGTTCGTGAGAGACGGGTCGCAGGATATGGTTGTAGTTAATAAAGATTTCTAGACAGGGTCATTACTCCACCCTGCACATGTGTCATTTGGTTTTTTCAAGTCAATGTTACTCTTCAGGATCCTTAAGTACTGCCAACCATTTAATACTACTGAATTACGTATCTACGTTTAGCCATTATTGATGTATTCTGCAATGGCTTGAACTAACAAACCAATTTTGGTTTATGTCACTCCAGGGAAAGAAATGCGTTTCAGCATTGACACATGGGATGTCGGGAGATGGCGCGGCATATAGCTTAACTAGTGTTCCGGCAGTAAAAATAGCTGAGCTAATCTCTCTGTACAGTCTTTTATAGGTTCAGTAGTTCCTCATATCCATTGCCTTTCTTCAGAAGAAAAAAAATTAACCAAATAACACTGTCTTTCGTTGCAAGTCCTGAGAAGACCCCTTTTTTTTCCTATCTCTTAATTTTGAGTGCTTTTCTCGTTCTTTGCAAGCTTGGTACAGAGATAATACGTGACTTGTGACTTGTGACTTCTGTGCTGAGACATCCCCACTCCACTCCATGGCCAATTTCATAGTAAAATAAAAGTAGCAAACTTTAGGTATCTTCAGCCGTACGGGTGACTTGCTCAGGCAAAACTTTAGCCAAGTCAAACCAAACAAAAAAAAAAAAGAGATGAATAAATGAATCCTCCCTGCCTTCATGAAAGGGCCTTACAGTTGGCTTACACATACTTACTTGACTGCCTGGCTACAGGGACCGAACGCACATGTATATTCGAGGAAAGTATGACTGTGTATGCTTGAATTAAGCAGTGACCCCAGGGACATTGAAATCATGGGCAAATAAATATAAACGGAATAATATTGGATTACATATGTCACAATTTAGCGTCTTTGGTAGCAATTGATAATCTCCAAAGGAAAAGGAAAAAAAAGAAGAAAATCACTTTGTATAATAAGGAGCAACTTGCTCTTCTAGATATGTCCATAGACGCACTCCTTCAGGGCCTTTTGCAGCACGTTCAACGTCAGGTCTTATCCTGCCAATTTTGCCCCAAGGAATAATGTGCGCTCCATTGTTGGCAAATGTAATATCGGGAGAGAGCACAGCGTAGAGTTCAACCAGCGCTCCGGCGGGAGGAAGCTCGGCAACCAGCTTGACGATACCTTTCATTCCAGGGTTGTATATGTCGGTGTAAATCATTCCTGGGTGAACAGAGACTGAAATGACTTCGGAATCGGGATGCTGGAGACTCCACTGTATGCTTTGATAGATAGTAGCGACCTTGGCGTGACCATAGGATATAGTGTTCTTGAATGGCTTGAGTGCTGTCAATGTTGTTAGAGGGCTCTTTTTCAGCAAGTGGTCCCAGTTCACGCCTCCAGAATTAGGCGACACATTGTGCAGATATGACGAGATCCAGGCAACTCTGAATTGGCCTTTCTGTTCAGGGTGTTTTCTAGCAGTACTGATCAAGAGATTGTCAAGATATTTTTGGAACAAATGAGGGCCAAGAACGTTCACACTGAAGACCGTTTCTTCAGAAATCCCCTCGTCCGGATAGATACCAGAGTTGTGAATGACGCCATGCAGCTCATTTTCGGCAGCCAAAAACGTAGAGGCAGCAGCCTCAATAGTGTCGAGCTTCTCAAAGTCCAGAGGAATGAAATGGACCTGGGCCCCAAGCTGCTCAGCCTTGAGTTCGGCAATTGCCTGTTCAGCTCGCACAGCGTTTCTTGAAAACGAGTAGACCTTGGCGCCTTTTGCCGCGAGCTGTTTCGTGACCTCGAAGCCAATGCCCGTCAGTCCGCCTGTAATGACGTAGACCTTTCCAGTGAGGTCAGGATACTCAACATTGAGGTTCGGTTTTCCCGGCACAGCGTTTTCGAAAGCAAGGGAAGCAAAAGTCCAGGCTGAGCCCAGATAGCCATAAACAGAATTAAGCAAGTTGGCCATACTAAATTAAACAACAACAAATAGCAGACTGGTACGGGCACAAGAGATATAGGAAATATGAAAAAAAAAAAATGAGAGGCAAAGAAAGGGCAGGCACAACTGGTCTTTTAAGTACAAAGCACCAAGCTCAAGCCCTGACAAATCTCTTAAAGTTCAGTAATCACATGCGAGATCATCTAATCGGATTATTCTGACCTGGCCCTATACAAGGCTTCCCAATAAAGAATCCGAACAGGGTTAGCAGAAGGAGGAACAGGTTGCCCCCGAATTAGGTTTCTTGCTATGCATCCCAGTGTTAGGAAAGCTTAGGAGTAAGTGGTTGCCATTACCCTGTTCAAACTGCAGTATTAGGTGCTGATTTCACTGATTTCACCCTACGAGTATGGGACGGACCGCCGCTTCCCAGAGCCAGGTCTGAGACTGAAACTGCAAATTCTTGCTCTCCTTCTTTCTTCTAAAGTTTCGTTGCCATGGTACAATAAGCCTCCAATCTTTTGGTTATGGCCGGAACGCGGCCTTTCTTGTAGGGGCGTATCGCAATCGCTGCAATGTCTGCCAGGTCTATAGGGTCAAAGCCTGTGTCCTGAGGAAAGGCTCCGCCATATGAGGCATGCCAGGCTGAGAACAGTACAGCTGGACACCTAGCCTAGCAGGCGCTCGTAGGTATAGTATACGCATGACAAAGCATACTAGTGCATTCAATTGTAATTATGGTTATCATTCAGGGCGGGAATAAATCATGTTTAGGTACAGTCTACTAGGAGTTTACCAGTAGCCAATTGTTCCTCGTTATGCCATGAATCGATCGTAGATCCCACAGCTCTATAACGGCTCAAAAGCTTGAATAAAAACGGCCAGACCAAACTAATATGCGGCTGGCAACCAGGCATAGTTGTACCAAAAGGTAATGCTGATATCAACATAGCGAGGCGGCACGGCTGAGAGTATTTTTCGAGGAACAGACAGAACCATCATCATTGAAATAAATTAATATACTACGATTGCTACTCGATATAGATATCGACTTGACACAAAACAATCAATTCGCCAAGGCAATGGTACAGGTGCTACAGGTCGCTGAAAACTTAGTGAGGCTGTAGCATCTACATACAAATGGCATCACTACATTGCATAAGAGCAGACTATGACATCGTCGTGACTTGATCTTTTTCGAATGCGTCTGATCCCCGTTCTATTCTTTTTGATTTGGATTCCTCATGGTTGGCTATCTGGTTAGCTCTCTGGTTAGCTCTCTGGTCGCAAGACAAGGCATCGTTTGTCATTCGAATCTTATTTAAATCTTTCATTTTGAGTCCTGGAGGTATCTAGCACACAGGCCGAATTAAAGTTGAAAATTGCGAATTTTGAATCTATGCAAACGCCGAGCGTGCCGTTCGTACAGACCTAGGCCTTAACGTTTGCAAGAGTATAAAGTAGGAGGGATAATTCTCTCATTCTTCCTTTTATATATATATATATATATATATATGTATCTTGTTTAGTTTTCTGGATTTAAATTTGAATTGGAAATACATCAATTCGTGCCTCTCAACCTATCAACCTTTCAAACACCTTCGACTACAAGATTGTCGCTAGTACACCATTAAAAAAATGTCTTTTCCTCCAGCTGATACCGTTCTTCTTACAGGCGCCTCTGGCTACATTGCTACACACATTCTTGCTCAATTGTTCAGTTTGGGCTACAATGTTGTTGGAACAGTTCGATCCACCTCCAAGGGCGAGTTTCTAGCCGAAAAGTTCCCAGGATTCAAGTACGAAATTGTCGACAACTTGACAAACGACAATGCTTTTGACGGTGCGTTCAAGAACTATCCAGACATCAAGTATGTCGTTCACACGGCGTCGCCTGTGTCTGCGCCTCCTCCAGATAACGACTATGCAAAAAGCCACATCACTCCTGCCATTGAGGGAACATTGTCTGCTCTCAAGGGTGCTGTCAAATACGGACCCAATGTTAAGAAATTTGTTTTAACATCGTCCATTGCGTCCGCGATTCCTGGTGACGGCAGCCCCGTAACTGAGAAAACATGGAACCCAATTACTGCTGAAGAAGTCAAGAAAAACCCTACGCATTTTGGAGGCTATGCGGCGTCCAAGAAGTACGCCGAAAAGGCACTTTGGGATTTCAATGAGTCTGAAAAGCCCGCATTCAAAGTTGCTGCCATGATTGTGCCTTATGTTTCTGGGCCTCCTCTTCACGATGCGTCATACGCGAGCCCTGGCTCAAGTGCGTCGCTTCTCAAGACCGTGATTGAATTGCCAAAGGACGCCGTTCCTGCTAATTTCCCAACAGCCGATGCGTCTAATGTCGATGTGCGTGATGCTGCGCGAGCTCATATCCAGACGCTTTTTAGTTCAAACACAGACGGGAAGCGTGTTTTCATCAATGGAGATCGGTTAAGCAGCCAAGATGTGCTTGACATTTTGCACAAGTACAGACCAAAGGAGGCTGCCAATCTGCCTGTAGGTACGCCTGGTAAGGGTGCGCCAGGACCTTATAAGTTTGACAACTCCGTGTCACAAAAGTTGCTTGGATTTGAGACTATATCAGGTACCAAAACGGCGTTGGATCTGTTTGATGCTCTTGTAATTATGAAGAAAAAGTCAGGCGGCTCCAAGTAATTTATATATGGTATGGCTGGCTATACTATGCTATTTCACTAATTTATGCGTGTGAGTGTGTTCAGAAGTGCTGTACTTGATTGATTGATACTTTCGTATATCTATGCAAACCTCATTTTTTTTCTATCATCAAATCGACTATTAAACGATACACATTACCGAATTAATGAGAACCACAACTACAAATATATATCAAGATGATTGAACATGCAACGCTGCTTGTTTGGATTTGAAAAAGCTTGTAGAGCTTATACAATTAACAAGTGCCCTACTTTTTAGCTTCACAATGAAAAAAAAAAATTTCTACGAGACACACACACACAGATATCACACTAATTTCTTACATATTGATTTGTTCAAGTAACAGTATGTCAACTCAATATAGTGACTAGATCAAACGTGTCGTTCAAGACCACAATCAAGTAAACTGCAAAAAGAACTATAGGCTTAGGCTCATGAAAGAACAACGCTGGAACTATATGATCAATCGGTTTATATTTCAAACCATCGGTCAAAAAAAAAAAATAATAATTGAATAAATAAAGAGAAAAAGCTAGTTAAGCAATTGCAAGAACAAAATTATGATGAATGAATGAATGAAAAAGGCACCTCTCCAAAACTACTAGTAGCTAATAGTTTTAACAACAGTTGGAACTACCACTAGAATTTACCAATACTCCGTTTTCAGAATACAACGTCGACATCTTTACATGATGTTGACGTCCCGAGTCCTCTTCAAAAATAAAACAGCCAAACTTGGAAGCATAGGGTGGTGTATACAAGTGTAAGGATACAGCAACCTCTGTCTGACTTGGATTTGACATGCGATGGAGCCCGATTGTGTCCGACATGTACGAGACTTCTCCACGCTGTAACGTCGACTCCTTTTTGATTTTCATAGTGTGCGGTTCGTGGTGCTTGTCTTGTTCATCTGCGCCTTTTTCATGCGCTACATTTTTTGAAGAGTCATGGCCACCTTGAGGCCACTCGTAAAGAGTTTCAACCAACTCTCCTTGCAACACCTTCAAAATACAATGCGCATTCGCATGGTCATGGATCATTGATCCTTTCCCTGGGTTCCATACCAGAATGAGCAGGTTTGCCTTTTGATTGCACTCGTCCACGCCGTTCCGAGTGTAACTGCGCGACGGATCTGCGAACGCAAACTTGCGCCATTGCTCTTCCGTGACCAAGGGGTCATAGGATCTCATGACAGACATGAGAGAAGAGACGTCAACGTCGTCGCTGTCGATGCCGGAGGACGGGCCGAGGAGGGCGCGGATAGTTTGAGTCAGCTCGTCAAAAGAGCCGACTTGAGCGGTATACGCGGAAGGGGCTAGAGATGCAGAGCCGGCAGTAGTCCCAGAGCTCCTAGGCCTACCGGAGCTAGTGACAGCATGAGGTTCAAGTTGCTTTGCGTGGCATTGGACCTGGCTTGGAGAATAATCCATATGAGAGGGCAAGATGGAAGCTGCAGTTGGGGGGACCATTTCAATAATTTAGATTTTTTTTTTTCAAATCTTTTTTGGGAGGTAAGCAAATAATGTCGCGATTGAAGGCTTGTTATAGCTAATGAAAGCTATCAATTCGTTAGTCAATCATGCAGAAAACGTGCAGCACCAAAAGCTAGAAGAAGTTCATTTCTCGGGTCGAGGTTGCTGTTGAAGAGATTCCCGCAGGTGTCAGCAGTTCTGTCGCTCGGTACTTCAGTCTCCAATCCCTCAACGGTGTCGTCATCAACACTATCAACGTCGACACGGTCAAGTATTCGGAGCCAGTTCAGAACCCTCTCAAAAACAACTCTTGCAGACCCGAGATAAAAAACCGTTGCATAAAGCTCGAAAAAGATGGAATATTCATCTGTCTGGCTATATAGTCTAGTCCGGTAGCGCTAGTGGCAACAGTAACGGAACGGTAGCGATGAGATTTTCCAGGCAGAGCTAAAAAGCCCAAGCACCAAAAGGACTTCATCTTTCAGGGTACGTTAATACTTACGCTTTATGATCAATATGGGAGCTAGCGAGCTAAAGTGCTGATGCTTGCTGGTAGCGGTGGTTGATGGTTGGTTGGATTTTCTCAGGTGGAATTGCGCAATTTTTACAGGATTCTCGTGATGTGGCGAAAGACAAGTTTAAAGGGGGCGGAAGTTAGTGGCTTAAATACTGAGAGTCACGTGGCACATTTGCCACAACAACAATTTTCTCGTGTTTCTTTTTTCTTTTCTGCTGTTTTTGACTGGTTATCACTTTCCCAGTGTTGCTAATTGCAACGTTGCCGTGCCACATGTGCCACATGTGCCCAGTTTTCCAAGTTGTAAGCCAAAATTTGCACCACGTTGGCGGTTTGCTGATATGCCTTAGCCACTTATCATCATGGTCGTCGTGAGGTTTCGTAACTATCACCAACGTCTAGTTTACTGGTACTCCTGAGCCAAACAAGACCCTGTGGCATACAAACTCTAGAGCCTGCCGCCTACGAGTCTCTAGAGCCTTGATGAAACCATGATAGCTGTAGACAATTAAACTACAAACCAAAATAAACAAATTCAAGTGCAGGTTACACGAGCTACAGAAAGTATAAGGAGATGTATGGTCTCGGTATCTGCTAGGTTCAATTTGTCCTGCTTGTCTGATCGAAATGAAGGTCTAAGATGTCCAACTTCAGAGGCTTGAAAATATTCCGGTAGAGCCGTCAAACGTTATCAAACCTAATAGTCTAGTTTTGATATTAACTCTTCCCTCTTGATCCTCAACTACAGAAACTACGGTAGACTCTTGCATATACCCTGAAATTAGTTATCAAGGCATTTGATCAAAGGCTCCTTTCTCTTGATACTGATAACCCGTAGTTGAATTGATATCTCGTTATTTCCTAGGTTGCTTGATCAATTGTAAGAAAAATACTCGTGAATCAATATTATAATTATTATTATTACAAGTCTAGTGTAGCCTCAAGTATACACAGTTTACATAGAAATAAATTACAAGCGATTCAGTTACTTTTGAGAACACATAAAACTGGGCCAGTCCTAATGCTGACCCTTCAAACCCTCTGAACGCTCCAAATACACTAAGACACCATGGGCGTCGGCTTTAACACGCTCCTCACAACCATCATGAATCCATCTACATCATTTCCAACCTCCAACTTCCCCACGCCCCATCCGACTACCTTCAGCACCTCTTGCGCCGTACCCTTGCTATACAGCCTATGTTCAAGCTTGGCCAACACACCCAACGCAACTCGCAGCAGGAAAATATCTCCTTTCAAAATCGTCATATCCCAAACTCGGGTTGCGGCTTCTATACTCAAGTGTTCACAGAAATATGAAGAGACTAGGGGTTCAAGGTAGGCAGAAGGCGGGAGCTGGATTGCTCGGAAATGATGGTACAGCGTGGGCAACTTTGCGTTCAGCACTTTGAGAAACGAAGTGTAGTAGTATGAGGAGGACGTGCCAGTGCTACCGCTGGAATCAGAGTTGGAGTTAGAGTTCTCACAAGAAAAACTCAAAGTATTTTTTGATAAAAATATTGCCTGGCACAACGAATTGTCAAGCATGTTGGCCAAACACACAAAGCTGTCATATGCGTTTCTCAAGTGGTACAGGAACATTGCCGCCATGTCACTTATCCCCGACTGGTACCCAATGTCCGGTCTGTAGAATGCGAACGCGACAACAACGTCGACCAGCTGATTATGCATAGCATTCTTCATACCAAACAAATTCAGCTCGGGTAAAGGGCCCTTCCTGCAGTCGGAGATCAACGAGTCTAGCATTCGATTTCGTTTGGCCTCAATTTCGCTAACATTCGCCCTTGACCTTGCATTCGCAGTCGATCCAAATTTCATGGCCTTTTGCCGTAATGCAAGACTTTCTCGTCCAGCAATCACCGCTTTTTCGTACACATCTAGCGTGATTCTCAACTTGTTTCCAATTTGCGCTCTCCACACCGTCGCCCGAAGTTTTGCAGGAACACCTCTCCACCAAAGCTCCTGTATTGCCTTGTCCTTGCTGGCCTTTTCTAAATCAGGCATTATCTTTTGTACCCAAACAACTTCATCCTTTTGTGCTTGACGCTGCCGTTTGATTTGCTCCCTTTGAGCTTTGGCAGCCTGCTCCTTTTGTGCAGCCGCGGCCTGCGCCATCATCTGCTGGTACTCGTAAAGATGTCGTTTCTCTTCCTCAAAAGATTTTGGCGGCAGCCACGACGGCCTTGTGCGCGACAACACCGCTTTTCTTTCCTTGCTCAATGGCACAGGGTCCATAAAGTCAGAATTACGCCGTTTCGGTGGCAATTTTATCGAGGGCTTACCTGCCTGCGCAAGTAGGTACTGCTCAGCCGCCTTGATGCTTGGAAGACTTTGGAACGCGCGTGTCAAGTTTTTGGCATCCTCTGACAAGTGTTCAAGCCCTGATGTTGTGAAATACCTCGTGGGCTCGGATTCTTTGATGCTAGATAAGCCTTCTAATGACACGCGCGAGTCTCTGTTTGAATGGTGCCGCTTGTTGGACCCCGCCGGTGCACTTCGTGGTCTAGATTGGATGCGAGTCTGTTGTGCTTTGGCAAATAGCGCCGGTGACAGCGGCACGTTCCAACACATGGCATCTTCCGGAATGTCATCTCCGCCGTCATCGTCAGAGTCGCATTGCATTTCCAGCTGCTCAACTGTGAGCTTGGCTCCAGCACTATGGCGGCGCATGTTGAACTTTTGCTGTGGAGTGAGTCCTTGTCGTATGGTCGGCAAAACCTGCTTTTCGCTAGACCACTGCGGCTGCTGGGAGGTTGTAGTCTTGGTGCTTGAGCTTCTGTGCATGAACTGTTGTGTTGACCCAGCAGGAAGACGAGCCGCACCATAGGCTTCATGAATTGGCATTCTTGGCGTAGACATTGTTCTTCTCATAATAGGATGATGAGTATTAACCAAATGAGAACACGAATCTTTTTGGGATGCTCTACGAGGGTCGGAGCTCAGAGAGAGAGAAGAGCTCGAAGACAGAAAAGAAGAGTAGAGAGAGAGAGAAAGAGAAGAGCTTGCTCTTGGGTATGATTGGCCGCGCTGTGCTCGAAAACCCGACGACGCTTGGGTCGATAAAGAAGGTGACGAGAGAGTGCTTGGCAGTCTGTTATAAGCCGCCGGAAAGTTCTGGGAGCCATGCCTTGGATTGGGAGACTGGAATGGTGTGGAAAAATTAATGCTGTTGCTGTTTGCTCTTCTATGGCTGGCAGTAGATCGATTAGACATTAAAGGGCCACCAGAGTTTCTCTCTGGCTGGGAGATTCTTTTGATGGGTGGTGCAAAAAGCGGGCATACCTCTTGAGCGCTGTGCCGGCGAGACTTGGCAGAAGCTTCCGTGGGGTTGAGCAGCAATAGAGATGACTTGGTCTTGAGGTTGCTGATAGCGTAGCCGTTGAGTTTATTGGCTGTGGCTGTGAATTCCTCGTTATCAGTAGCCGTATCGTTGTGGGGGGTTTTCGTTGGAGACCCATTACTAGTAGCTTGATTGCGCTGCGGACTCCCTGTCCCTGCGCTGCCACTGAGCTGCAAAGGCGCCGCAGAGTTTTTCTTGTAGGGGTATTTATCAGCGTTTTTCATATTTTTTACATTTTTCACGTCCAGAGCGAGGACCACACCTGGGCTGTTCAGATCGTCTTCGTCTTCAGTTGCACTGCTGCTTGCAGAGTTTGTGCTGCTTCGGCTGCTGACGCTGCTGTCTGAGAACTCCGCGATGCTTGCAATGTTTGAGAGCACGGTGGGTTGTTTGGAAAGATCGTTATCTAGAACGATTTCTTCAAAGTCGCCAGTGAGAGCAACGCTGCTGGGCAATGCAAGGCTTGGTGCAATTGGGTGGGTCGCCTGTAGGCTCTGTGTGATAGCCATGGTAGGATGATGCTTGTGGATTAAGGAAGAAAGTGTTTCAGGGAAACGGAGGCAATTGTAATTCGACGAGAGTAGAGACAGTATGACTGGACGGAAAAGTTTACTTGCGTAGTCTAAAGTTTAAGTGAGCGGCGGGAGCGAGCAATTGGGCGATTGATGAATTGATGCAGGGAAGCTGGGAGGTAAACAAACAAAAGGCGTGTCTTTTGAGGATAACGAACGGCGACAGCGAATGAATGTGTGTGACTTTGACTACGAAGCGAAGTGAGAGTGAGCAATTTGAGAAGAAGAGGAGGGAGAAGGAAGAAAAGACGAAGGTGAGGAATAAAGAACAAGATAAAAAGATAAAAATCGTTTTTTTTTTTTTTTTTTGATTTTTATTTTTAATTTTTTGCAGCTTTTTTGGACGCAACTTGTGTGTGCACCGTGCGGTCCTAACTAGGCTTAGTCCAGTCTGATCTAGTCCAGGCTGGTCCTGTCCAGATCCAGTTTGCTACTGTTTTTTTCCGTTTGTAGAGCAGCTTTCGCTCAGCTCAGTTCAAAATGGCTGCAACAAAAAAATTAATCCATGGAGCTACAGGCTCCAAAGTGCTTGCAACTGCTTGCAGCTTGTCTTTGGTTAGGCTTGATCATGGAGACGAAACTGACAATAGCAGCAACAGCGGCTGGCAGTATTGCAGGACTACATTACTTTATTTTATGAAGAGAATAAACCTGGGTCCGTGGGTGTTGGGCCTTCTTTTGTTGGTCGCTTCAACACCGCTTTTAGACCACTTCACGACTGTTTTGATTAGGCAAGGTACCGATTAAACCAATCATAGGCCTCTTGGTTGATGCCGGCAAAGGCGGTTGCTCCAGCGAGCTGCTCCAGCGGGTTGTTTAAGAAGGGTTGCTCAAGCAGGTTGCTCAGATGACCTGCAATTGCACCAACTCAATTCACAGCAGCCATTGACGTCTTCCTTTGCTACCAGTAGACTCCGGCATAGATCTATAGACCCAATACTCTTAATGCTACCTATACAGTTACAGATATACGTCTGTCATGAACGTTATAACTTTTGGATAATCAAATTAACAGTACATACATTTGGTTATGGCTTGTACTATGGTTTGTAGTCAGTCCACGTCTTGCGCACAATAGTACTGTTTAGCATGCAAGCATCTATAGCAACACTGCAGTTACCGTACTGCCCACAGTGACCAGTCATAGTCTTTCATATATACAGAATTCGGTTAGGATTTATAAACACTATTTACAATCTAGTAAAGTACTACTTACAATACTCGGGATATCCGTCGATACCATCATCACTTGGGACCACCCTTACCTTTGCTGCTGCCGCTCTTTTGATCCTCTTCGTGAGCATGCGTGATGCGATTGATAAGGTTTCGTAAAAATCCTCCGACGACCTTTCCCTTTTCAGTGATGCTATCAGTTACGTTGCCACTCGAGGCGTCCTCTTCGTTGGTTGGCTCGTGCTTGCTAGACCCAGCTGTAAAGGAATCTCCATTGTTATATGACCCTGCTGCTTCCCCAGAACTACTGTCTGATGTGGCTGCTGGTTTCCATGAAGGACTTACTCGCCGGGCTGTGGTATCGTTAAACGAGTCTGCAAGCGCCTCCAGAAGTGCAGTTTGAGTCGCTGTCGTCGGTTTCATTACTTTAACCTTAATGTTAACCTTATAGTCGCCATGCTTGCCCTTGCGGTCGGGTAAGGGCAAACCTTCGTCTGGAACTGTAATCACCATGCCGGACTGTGTTGCCTGCGGGATGTTCAGTCTGATTTTGCCCTTCAAAAGCGTGGGTACCTCAATTTTACCTCCAAGGGCCGCCGTAGTCATGGGAATGCTGACCGTGTGAATCAAATCGGACCGTTCACGTTGAAACACATTGTGAGGCCTTACTTTTACCCGAATGTAAAGGTCACCCTTGAGTTTATGCACATTAGCGTCCGAGGCAATGTCAGGACTGTCACCCTCGTTCGACAACCGCAATCGAATGCCATCGGGAACACCAGCAGGAATATCAATAACTGTTTTTTTGGTATTGTTCACCACTCCGCGCGAGTGACAAGTTCCACACTGCGATGACCGCGGGATAATTACTCCCGTGCCAGAACACGTGCTACAGGTGGCTGCCATTTGGAACCCGCCTTGGACAATGTGGACCATGGTGCCGGTACCATTACACGAGGGACATGTTTTCTTGCTCTTGCCGGCTTTGAGTCCGGATCCATGACACGTTCCACAGTCGTCTAGCGTGCTATACTCCACTTCCTTAGCCACTCCGCGCGCAACTTCTTCCAGCGTTACCGTCGCTGAGATTTCCACGTCGTCACCCTTGTAAGCAGACATGCCACTAGATCGGCCTCGGCCCCGGCCGCTGCCGCCGCCAAACAGGTCTTCAAAGTTGAACCCTTGCGCGCCACCTGCTCCACCACCGAATCCAAACCCTCCAAAGTTGCTGAAAGGATTGAACGGGCCGTCAGAGCCTCCAGAGCGGCCACCAAACCCGCTAGAGCCTCCATTCTCGTCGAATGCCGCGGCTCCAAACTGGTCGTACTGCGATTTTTTGGACTCGTCAGACAAGAGCTCGTAGGCAGCTTGAATATCCTGAAACTTTTCCTCGGCGCCTTTTTCTTTATTGATATCGGGGTGATATTGCTTGGCCAATTTATAATAGGCTTTTTTGATTTCTCCTGCAGACGCAGAACGATCTACACCAATCGTCTTGTACGGATCTTTCATGGCTCCGCGTAGCTCAGTGCTATGAAACTGTCTCTTTGGATAGCGAAAATGTAAAGCGTGGGCTTTTCGGCGAAAATTCGGCGCTTCTTTGTAGGCGTATGAGAAGAACGCTCTTTGGTTGTTTCGAGAAGGGCCGTGAGCCAGCAGGCCAGTTACAGACTTCATCAGTCCGGCGGCCGAAACAGATGCCCTTGAGGGCGCTCGGCAGGACACAGGAATCATCTCTGATCTATCGTAATTTGTCTAGGTTTTAAAGCTGTATTGGGAGAGCAAGCACCAGATCTTATGATCTCGTTTGATCTTGCCTATATAGCCTTGGTCTCGTATGATCTCAAGTGTGGATTAATGATGAGTAGGAGTTCTGAAGATACAGCCTACAGTCGATTGCTTTAGCAGCACAATGATTGGATTAAATTACCGCTTGTAAGTAGAAGCGAGAATTTCGGCAATTAGTTCTAGTAGATTAAGGCGAGAGAAAGCGTTTGAAAGTCCACTGAAGATGCGTATCAAGTAGACAATAAAAAGAATAAACAAGTCTCGAGAAGTGTCGATAGTATAGACAACCAAGAATCAGAAAGAACCAAGAACCAAGTACTGAGGAACCGAGGGAACCAAAAGGATTAAAGCGCTGGAGGTGAAAATTCTAGAAGAAATTTAGGCTGGCCTAGTCGAGGGTTACCCTGATCCAGTCACGTAATAATGATTCTTCCCATGGCTGCCTATATGTACTAGTATAGATCCGACATAGGTCTGTAACGGGCATAGGCAGCTGTCCCAGGCGGGTATTTGTGTGTGGTCTCAAACGTCAAGACACGGCAATTGCAAGTTTCGTGTTTTTGCGATCGGTTTAGCGACTCTGGTTGGAAGTCGTGCTAGTCATGTCGGTTCTGTTGGTCAAGGTAGCGCGAATATCAACTACCTTATCAATTTTGTAACGCGCTCTTTTGGGCTTTTTTCTCTGTAAAACGTCTATAGCAAAATGTCCACATTAAGATGCCCACAATTTGACACATCTAGAACTGGAACTATCAGGCCGCTCTACCATAGCTATATTGCCATCTTGACAGTTGCCCGCTATCACTATGTTCACCTCAATGCCACTAGAGCTCTACAGGCACAGATTCAGATCTTTGAATTCGCATAATTCCCAACGGTCTCTGAACCACTGAAATGAACGAACACAAATCGACTAAACTCATATATGTGCATGACAATTCAACAAGACCTGGCTCCAGGCTGCCTGGCAAACTATCCATAATAGACTGTTTCTTGAGAGTTTCCCGCGAAAAAAGGGCTATAACTCCCCCTACAATTTCAAAGATGTGAAATATTTAGCCAACAGTCACTGGTTTCTGAAGGAACTGTGTACGCCGAACAGTATATACAGATAGCCTTATTTCCCGTATCTAGTTTATCTGCTTCTTTTTTTTTAATGTACCAACAATTGTTCCATAAAATCTGCGATGATGATGATGATTTTGTGATTTTCGACATTTTTTATCGGTTTTGTTCGTTTTGCGTTTTCGTGATTAAAGTTCCATCAATTATTACATACGTTTGCACTATGCCTCAGTCCCTACTGTCATAAACACCCCAACCTCTCCTTCCTCATCCTTTCCTTTCCTGATCCCTCAATCCTTTCCTCTGCCACTAAACCCCTTCTTGGTGCCCCCATAACAAGCACCTGCACTTATCTCCTCGCTTCGTGTACAAACCCAATTGCTTCCCCCCGTTAGCTTTACTAACGACTCCGTTACGCCGCCCACCTACACCCAACTTTTATCGCCTTCCGCGACACCTGTAGTTCTCCTTCCAGGCTCCTCTTTGCCACAGGACCACTACCGTGGCGAACATTACTCCTCAAAGATTTCCTCCCGCAACCTGTGCAACCCTTCCTTCATCCCGCTCTATACTGGGCAAACCGCTTTTGTAGTAACTACCTCAAAATTTGCGCCTAACGCTTTGTTTCCCACCCACACTTCGCACACCACCACCTATTTGACCACTCACAACGTTTCTCACCTGCCCATCTCCCCCTCCTCCACCTCTTTCCCTCCAGGATTGACATCGGCAACTATTTTCGCGCCTGATATTGTCTCTTAAATAAATAGCGTTCTTCAGGACTGCCCGCAGCTCCTTGACTAAGACGCCAGCACCAACTATTGTTCCTCTTCCTCAGCAATAACACCGTCTGCCGTGCGCTCAAGTATCGTAACCCCTTCATTGTCCGACTCGCATATGGCATCTTCATTGCCTCCCCGGCGAGAATCAACGGAATCTTCTTCTGCTGCTGCCTCGCCCTCTCCGTGGGGCACCCTTCTCAGTTCGCCTTCTCCCACCTCGTCTGAACTGTCCCAACTGTCCCAACACGCTGCCTCCCCAGGTAACCAGTCTGAAATCCACCAACCACTATATGCCCAGAGTTTGATGCAAACCAGTCTATTCTTTCCGACCTCAAGAGGGAGCAGGCACTCTTCCTTCGCGAACGCAGATTCCCAGAGGCCCGCCTTTCAAACTATTACTAATGGAGGCAGCTCATTCTCGTCCATATCGTCAGCCAATTCGTCTCTTTCGTCTAATTCATCTTTCTCCTCAGTAGCCCGCAGCAGCTCTTTCTCTGCTGGAACCGTAACTCTGCCAACAGGACGTACTGATGACTATTCTTTAGGGGCGAGCCTTTTCAACCAATCAACGGCAACAGTTACTACGCCTAAGGCTTCTACAGCTAGCACAACCAGGCCCTCATACCTATCGTCTCCCACACCTCACTCTGCTCTTCCAGCTACCTTCCGACGTGCTTCCTCCATTGAATTGGAACATGGCCATCATCATGCTTTCCCACCAAACTACCCATTTAGCGGCTCTGCCACGCCCCAGCGGTTTTCGCCTTTAGTAGGCAACGGAACCTCTTCAATCACAGTTGGCGGCCCTACTTCTAGCCCTTCGTCAAACAATTCTTCTGCAACACATACCCCTTCTCACGACTTTGCCGCAGCTTCTTCTTCAAGCGTGCTTGACCGCTTTGCCAACCTTGCGCAAGTAACCAGAGATGCAGAGCTCATATCCAGCGGAATGAAATTAATGGAACTGAATGTTGATGCTACTCCCATCACTGAACACTCTCACAGTAACCACCAAAGCAGGCACGGGTCCACGTCCTCAAACTTTTTCCCCAGCCCTTCGGTCTCCTCAGAAGTTTTTAGCCCTTTTGTTTCTCCTTCTGTTTCTCAAGCCTACACACGATCTGGTTCCATAACTGCCAGCTCTATGTGGCAGCACCAAACTCCTATCTCTTCGGGCAGCGTCTCAACTGTAGTTTCTCCGTCTGGCTCAACGAATGCACAAATTTCAAATGGCACAGACCAATTTACACCTTCATTTACCGGTGTCAACTCGACGACGCACAGCCCACTTTTCGACTCTTCAAACACAGGTACATCACTAGCGCGTACACCTTTTTATCCCCATTACCCCTCGGTGTTTTCTTCGCCCGCAAACTCCAATTCTGGTATGTCTGATAATTGGCCTACCAACAGCCAAGATGAGTTTGCCTATAAAAGCCCTTCTCTAGCTCCTCCGACTTTAGACAGGTCCTTGCCCCCTGTGCAAAACGGAACACCACCAGCTCGGCCTTTGTCACGGCTTTCTAATGCTGGCACGAATGGCATCAATTCAGACAGAAATCTAAGACAACAGCTCGCACATCAGCAACAAGCTCAAGTGCAGGCTAACCATGCCCACCAAAACCAACATTCGCACTCCCGTCAACATTCCCAGTCTCAGACCCCGCAAAGTCCGCCTGCATTCCGTTTCAACGGCTCTCAGTCATTCCATCCTCAAAACTCTGATACCAATTCCTACAGTCGTTCTCGTCAAAACCCTGATGGAAATACCATTAATCGTCCCAATCAAAACTCCGATGCTAGTACCTTCAACCGATCTAGCCAAGACACCAACCATTCACGAGGCGGAGGTAGCAATCACCGCAAGAACCATGTAGATTATAGTGCAAGTTTGCGTTCGCCTCTTCTGGAAGAATTTCGCGGTAACAAAAACAAGAAGTACGATTTGAGAGATATCTACGGCCATGTGGTTGAATTTAGCGGGGATCAGTACGGGTCACGGTTCATTCAACAGCGACTTGAGAGTGCATCAAGCGAAGAAAAACAAGTTATTTTTGAAGAGCTTCGGTCTAATTCTTTCCAGCTCATGACCGACGTGTTTGGAAATTACGTTATACAAAAGTTTTTTGAACTCGGTAACCAAATGCAAAAGACTATCATGGCCAAGCAGATGGAAGGCAATGTGCTAAATCTGTCTTTACAAATGTACGGATGCCGTGTAGTGCAAAAAGCTATTGAGCACGTTCTTACCAACCAGCAAGCACTCTTGATTAAAGAGCTTGACGGCAACGTGCTTCAGTGCGTCAGAGACCAAAACGGCAACCACGTCATTCAAAAAGCTATTGAGAGAATCCCTGCGAAATATATTGACTTTATTATTGAAGCATTCCACTCTCAGGTATACAACTTGGCTACACACCCTTATGGATGCCGTGTCATACAACGAATGCTCGAATACTGTCAAGAGGACGCCCGCATTTCCATCCTGAGCGAGATCCACCAGGTAACCTATGACCTGGTTGAAGATCAGTATGGTAACTACGTTATCCAACACGTTATTGAACGAGGAAAGCCTACTGATCGTGAACAGGTTATGGTCATTGTGCGCAACTCGATTCTCGCGTTTTCACGGCACAAGTTTGCATCCAACGTTGTTGAGAAATGCATAACATACGGGTCTTCGACGCAGCGCGACCAACTGATTGAAGAAATTCTGCGGCCTCAGGAAAGCGATGACGTTGTGCCACTAACTGTCATGATGAAGGACCAGTTTGCAAACTATGTGATTCAGAAACTGTTAGACGTGACGAAGGGGAAACAGCACGACAGACTTGTGGAGGCCATCAAACCGCATTTGGCGCAGTTGAAGAAGTTTACGTATGGAAAGCATTTGGCGTCGATTGAAAGGCTCATCAACCAAGCTAGTGCTAGTGCTAGTGCCAGTACCAATTGATTTCAGATTTTTCTTTTGTGGATTTTTGTGAAATCGTTGAAGGCTGAACACCATTCTGCTTCATGCTTCCCCATGCTTTATGATTTTACTTTCTGTTCACTTGCTATTTGTTCTTCTCTACTGCTGCTTTCTCACTGTAAATAAATTCACTTTTTTCTTCTATTTTTTTTTTTTTGTCTTTCTCATTCATAATTTTTCTCTACTATTGTTTCGCTGGGCTCTCTCTTATTTTTTTTATTATTCATATTCATGTTTTTAATTCTTCAATTGTCTACTTGCAATTGTTTAGAAATGTTTGCTAGGCAATTTCTTCAAACTCCAACATTTTGTTTTTCACTCAAAGAGTACCTGATCTAGAGCAAAACGTCTATTTGCAGAATTTGACTGAAGGTAAGGAAGAAGTGTTGTCTATTTATACTGTACAGTTTTCTAAATAGTTAAATTTGGAGACAAGTTTTTTTATCATCATTTAGCTATCAATTGATCAATATAGATCCAAAAGCAGATTTATCCTGTTACTGATAAAACATGAATATAAAATGCTCAATATCTTTTAATCTACTATGTTCAACAAATTGTATCGAATCACTCAGGATTGCTCTTTACCAGTAAAAGAATGACCTACTTCAACCTCCTCCACATACGGCCACATTTCCCATCCATCTTCGAACATTTCAAACAATTTCTCATCTCTCGCGTCCTCATCCTTTTCCAGCGCTTTGTCTCTCATAACACTAACCCACTCCTCCATCTCTTGATCTGTTAGCAACGCTTTATCAAGCACACTCAACAACTCTTCACTTTTCATATTCTCGCCAATGAGAACTATCTCTTGTCGTCTGTCGCCCCATTCACCTTCAAAATCCTGTAAAGTGGATTTCATCAAGACTGGGTCTTCCATTTGCAATGAGGAATCTTGCTCACAGTACCAAATGGGTCCGCCTTTGATTGTTAGTATCCCACCAGCTTGGGACCACTCACCTTGACAGGCGGGGCGTGTGGCAAGCCAAATTGTGCCTTTGCTACGAAGCAGGCCGCGGAAAATTGGGTCCTCAGACTTGACTTTGATTTTTTGGGCGTGCTTTTCTCGTTCTTGCTCGGGAGTTAAATCATTCTCAACATCTTCCCATAAAATGTCGTCTTCGGTTTCTTCCTCTACACTGCCTCCATTCTCTTCTTTCTCGTCCTTGTCACTGATGTCCTCATTGTCATCATCTTCATCTTCGTAAGCATCCTGGATAATCACAAACTTGTCAAATACAGTCTCCCACAACCGTTTAGGATGAAACGGCCTTCTCGACCGAAACACACAGCTGCTGACTCCATACTCCTCAGTTTCAGGTTTTGGTACTTTTTTGAGCCTTCCGTTTACATCTTGCATGGTTGTAAGTTCAAATAACGATCGAAGCCAGCCTGCGCCCAGCGACGCTTTTTCAAAATCGAATAGTTCTGTGTTGAGAATGTCATTGAGGCTGTTCACTTTACATTGGGAAGTCATAAGCACGCGGGCGGTTGGATTGAGCTTTTTCATGATTTGCTTAATGCGGGCGCACGTTTCGGAACTGACCATGTCGCATTTGTTAACGAGGATCACGTTGCTGAACTCGATCTGATCAATCATGAGATCAGTGATGTTTCGTTCATCCTGAGCGTCGACATCCTGATACCTGTCTGACAAAAAATCGGCCGTGTTAAAGTTTGCAAAGAAATTGAATGCGTCCACTACAGTCACACATGTATCAAGGCGAGCTATTTTGGTAAGTCCACCTTTCAACAGAATGTTCTTAACGCCCTCTGATACAGAAGTTGCTGCAATTTCATCCCCATCGCCGTTGCTGTCAAACTCCAGATCTCCAATCTCTTCAGCCATTGTATTAGAAAACTCAAAACTGAACGTTTCTGCCACCTGCATTGGTTCAGAAATGCCACTCGACTCAATTATAAGATAATTGACAGTTCCTTGCTCCGCAAGTTTTGCTATTTCTTCTAACAAGTCCACACGAAGCGTGCAACAAATGCATCCATTTTGCATTTCAACCAACCTTTCTTCCTGCTGAATGACGTGGCTTCGTTTTATAAGGCTGGCATCAATGTTAATAGACCCCATATCGTTGACGATGATGGCGCACTTGAGGTTCATATCTTTTGATTTGAGAATGTTTTGGAGAAGCGTGGTCTTGCCGCTTCCTAGAAAACCAGAGAGCAAAGTAACCGGAAGCCGTTTGTCGGCCGTTGTGACAGCGATTGGCATTTTCTGTGATTTTCTACTTCAATGCCTTTTTGGAAATACTTTTTGCAGTTTCAATTGCAGCCTGTGCGAAGAAGAATCTATAAAATAGGTAGATTGAAGTATGTCTATCATGAGCCCGTCCATTGCGGTATCAAAAGTCTTTATAAATAGTCATGATCTTATTAGATAGCCCTAATCATGTAACTGCGCAAAACTTCCAAGGTTGAGGTCGACTATTATGAGTTTTCAGACAGCTGAAAGCTTAAGCTTGCTTGTGAGCGTCAAAAATAAAAAGCCTTTCACTGAGCCAATAACTAGACCCATTCTGTTGAATGTCATCAATTTTTGTTTTATTTTGATTGCAAAAAAAGAACCCCCAAGGTAAAGTTGTTTGTTTTTGGAAATTGCAGAGACTATAGTTATAGAGAACTTCAGCGGTAGCTTTGAGCAGCGTAGGAACATTAATGTACAGGCCATACATTGCAGTGAAGACCTCATGAATAGTTTTACCAGCAATTCCTATTTGTTATTTATTGCAACTACTCTTTAGTTTGTCTATTTTTGTGTTCAATTTGATTTCTCGAGCCTCGAACATAACAGTAGGTCTACAGTAAACAGCACTCTTTTCGATTTTCTTTTCGATACCCGCTTTAGGCTGTCGTCACAATCGCAGTAAAACAAAACTATTTGGTTAAAAACCATGTTGATCTAAGAGTACCTTGTTGCTTAATATCACTTGTCATCTTATTGGGTTAAATCCTCCCCATCAACATTTTTCACAGAGCATCTCTTGCTAGGAATTGCCATCGAAGAGACCGAGGCTCTAGCCCAGATCTATTGCAGTAATGCCTAAACAAAGTTACGACGTCGCGCCACTGATGATTTAACTATCAAACTGAATGCTCCTAACTATAAAAAAAAATTGCAACAAAACAAAGCAGTTAATAATACCATATGACAGGCTCTAAATCTAGTAGCTGGTCGGCGATTGCAATTGCTCAAGTGCAAAAACATAGATAGCCATGCGGCAAAAAAATAACTGACGGGTACGGGGTTCGAACCCGCGCAATCTCACGATTAGCAGATCTTAAGTCTGCCGCCTTAAACCACTCGGCCAACCCGCCTTCATGTAAGATATATGGCAAAGTAAGTTTACACTAGCAGACTGTATAGAAGTAGACCTTTCATTAAAAATTCCTTTTTTTTTTCAGTATTTCCCAGCTTTTTTGCAGCTTTGATAGGTTTTTTTTTAGCCCGGGCGCTTTTGACTAGGCTTTTCTGGTTCGGAGGGGGAATTCTCAAGAGTGATTCGGGTTTTGACTTACTGTAATACGACTTTTAGTTCACAGTGATGGTAAAAATTTTTCGCACCACCACCAGAATGGTCCAGGGCAACGACGAACACGACAGCGGAGGCAGTGCTGCCACACAAAATGAGGACGTGTTTTTGGATCCTTTGGACCCGGGGGATCCTTACGACACCAATATTGTGCATGCTCAACCCATAAGTGGCGCGACCGAGCAACCTCCAAACGATGGAAGAATACTGTTTCAA
>JAJMAH010000134.1:0-54868 GCA_030564925.1 Geotrichum aggregatum | reverse complement strand
GTAGTTCGCATAAGGTTTTCCCCTGGTACCATACAACCAGGTTTCCCTTAGCGTTGGGATTTATTGCAGTCTCAGGGAGTATTCCGACACCATCGAAGCAATTGAACACAAACACGGCGAGTAAGCTGAATTGGTCTGTATCAGACAAAAACCTGAACTGTCCCTCTTCTTTAGGTATAAATAGTTATTACAGCTTGTGCAGTCTCTTCATTTAGCCAGGACATTAAATTGATTTATTATTATATCATACAATCACCTCGGCGTTGAGACTCATTGCAGCCTCAGTGAGATTTCCAATACCGTCGACTCATTTCCCCTATTTCCCCAACCAGGTTTTTTTGAAGCGCTGTGATAAAAGGCTAAAGAAGAGCATTTGCCAAAGAGGTAGGATTCGGACACCATCACCGCACACGAACGCGCAAAAGCAAAAGCAGTATATCACCTAGAAATCAAGCTTGCATCAGGCAAGCAAAGAACCATGTCTTCTTCTATACGCGTCTACTAGTTGATACAGATGGGTGGTCTCCAAAATTAGCCAGGACAATAAACTAATGTATTATGTATTATTATTATCAGACAAGAATATAAAAAAAGTGTTCTCTCTGCGCTGCTAATGCCCATTGCTATCAGGATATTCCCTTAATTAACCATGACAATGAAGTTACTTAGTTACTGATTAATGACCACACGCAAAATATCGTGCAGAGGGGAACATTTAATCCCGTCAACAGAAATGAAAAAAAAAGGGCAAGCAGGAAGTGGCAAGAAGCAACTAGACAACTGGCCTTGAGTTACGTCGTAACGTAATAGGTGTACTCTTGTTTCCACTACTTCGATGAGTTCAGTTAACTGGAGTAACACTACTCATATCAAAAACAACTGTAGTTTTCCCCATATCTGTGTCAGACAATTGCAGCCAATAATTTAATACGCAGCTTTGCAATGGCCTGGAAAAAACACAGATAATTTCCAGATCTCAAAACAGCAGGCTTACTCCGAGCGTGATAATTAATGTATAAGAGCGAACATTCTTGTTGGTCGAGCGATCTTTTGATGTGATCTTGGACATATCAGCAACTTTAAGAACATCTCTATTCCTCCTGTTCCTAGGCCTGTACACAAATCGAACGTTTGTACTCAATTGTTTTAGAAACACTCATATTTCTCTCAGGCTTGCATTCTGTAAGCTCAGAAATTAGATTTTGGAGTATATAGTTCATTCAATGGTGAATCTACCGAAATGACCTGCTTGATGGAGAGGCTAGATCATTATTTATGAATCTTCTTCACTGAATGCTAAAGTGTAATTTTTCACTCGACAGCAATGCTGTATCGTTCTTGTATGCTTTTCCAAAGGACTCACAAACACAAAATTACAACTTTGAAGTTGCCGTGACTTCAAAGAGGTCTGCTTGGCTCACGAAATGCAATGTATAAACAAAAACCAAAGAATCCAATACTCTCTTTTGCCATTGTAGTTAGAAAACAAGGACTGTACATTTTGAGTTGCCAGTATTTGTGACGACATCTAGCTGCGCATACCTTCCTTTTACAGTCTTATGGTTTAGGACCCTTAGCTTTCGCATCCATTTGACTATTTGCATCACACACGACAGATCCTTCAAGCAATAGCATATTTATCAGTGGTGTCCAGTTTTGCTTCGTCTTGTTCTTCTTCCGCCCTTTACTTTACTATCATTCTGGATCTCTTCCACGATTCAGCATACACTTCTTCGATAATCAATCAAATTCTTTCTCAAGATGTCTGGTGCGAACTTCGAATCATCACAAATAAACGCTCCGAAAAATAGAACCTATTTTCTTGGGTAAGTATCATGTCTCTTCTTCTTCTCGTTTTGTATTACAGAAACTTATAATTGAGCAGTGATGTTGAAGCCAAATATGACCAGTATATGCAACCGGAGAAGAATAAATATATTTACAACAGGTACCCTCAGGAGTATGGTTTAAAGGCTGGTTACGGCCTCACCAACGCTAGTCCCGTAGCAAGAGAGGCAGCTACTTTACCACAACTAGTTCTCGATGAGAATAATTCGGTGCCTAGTTTAGTTTTTTCTTCCCCATCTTCATCAGATTCTGATGTTGCCTATTTGGAAAAAAACCTGCAGACAACTCCTAATGAAGTGAGAGACGCTTATTTCTCGTCGACATTATCTCACAGTTCATTAATCGAAACTACACAGAACGACTCTAAACAATTAATACAAGTTTCCACAGCAGTTAGCCCAGCTCGAAGACTAGCGTTTTTGGATTCCCTCGAAGCGGTTCCCAGTGAAAGTGACATACTAACTCTCAAAAAATGCGCAAATGCTGTGAGCGCTAACATCGCTAATGCTGATCTTTTGCGTACTTCTTTCTGCTCTTTTTACAGCTGCCTAAAGAATATTTGCGAAAGAGCTAACTATTGGTCCTGGGCCCCCAACTACATGACGTTTTTAATACTTTTTGTACGCGGAGAATTTGGAGTAGTGGTCAATCCCTCTGCAATAAAGTACGCCATACATGTCTTTTGTCTTTTCAGCTGTCACGTTTGCAATTACGACCAAGAGCGCGAGCCCTCGATCTATAATTATTTCTCCAACTTTTTTATCCACCAACTAATGTCTCATATTGGGGATTTCAGTGCGGATGGTGTCAACCCTGGTATTATGGCGTTGAGCTATGTTTTCTACAAAATTCCGGTTGATCGGCGTGTTATAAAAATGGTTCAAAGTTTAAGAGCAGACGACACTAAAGACTTCTATCATTCTTCAAACGCTGCTTTAAGACAGCAGAGAGCAACCTGGATGAGTTGCATTGCATATCAGTTGATTCTCAACATCAAAAAGGGTAAAGACGTTGAGACTTGCAAAGCCAATCTTTTGAGGTGCTACGATGAGGCTGTGCGTTCTCGCAAATACGAAAAAGTTGCCAAAATTTCGAAAGTCTATGAAACGTATTTTGATATCAAGTCTCAAGAGTAAGAAGATTCTTTCCATAAAATCATCTCTAACTTTCCTTTCTAGCTTTCCCAGGAGATTGTTCAAAACCAACCGCTTCCCGTTTCAGGCGGATATAGAGGCCTTCCCGACAATTATTGAATCATGTTTGGAAAACATACTGGAGAGTGGCCAAAAAGACAAGCCATCAAAAATACTGAGAAGGATCCGTAAGATCTTTGGAGCATGATTTAACGCTGAAGCTGGCTACTGTTTTTTCACAAGTTTAGGTTACCAAAGATACATTTGAACTAGTCTTCCAGTCCTCTTTCAATACAAACCCTTTTGAGGTTCATCATACAGTGTCAAATCAAACCTTTTTAATTGGCAGGAACCCTATTGCATTTGAATAGAGAGTCTAATTCGAATTCGATTACAGGAGTTTACGTGTGTATAAGATAAATAATCTATTACTTGGCCAATATCGAATTAAGCTTCCTCTTTATGAGTGACTTCATTACTAGAAATTCAAGGTAACACCTTAAATAGTCTAGCATCATCAACTTTATAATCAACTTAAACCAGCTTTGAGCGTTAAAATGCTCCGATTTGCTAATGAAACCTTTTCCTTGTTTTTGATAGATCAAAACAGATAGGATTTGTATTTATTATACTCAAGTTTGATAGTTTTTTGACTAGTGGAAGTTTCTGGTGACAACTTTAAAACTCTTGTTTCCGCGCGAAACATAGCAAAATATAGTTAAGGATGGCTTGAGTATAAGCATGTGCAGCTGATTAAAATAGGCTTAGAAATAGAATAACGTCAACAATTGTACAAGATGAAATTAAAGAACTTAAACATTTGGTCTTTTGGAGGAGATACATTTGAGGGCCTACTTCAAAGTTTGCTTGCTGAAGATCGGTGATATTGGGAAAGTCCAAGTCAATTCTCCGCGACTAAGATTTTTACGTCAATTAACATTGAAAGCATAGAGGGATGTTAACGATACCATATATACTATTTGAAAACATGAGTTTCAAGATATTTGCGAAAGGCACCACTAATCGAACTGGCGCCGTACATACAGATGATTACACGAGGATTCGCGGCCGCACTTTTTTTCAGTCAGGCAGTTATGTGTAGCATAATTGCAGCAGATTCTGTATGCTCTGACCCGTATGCTCCAATTCAGCACCGTCTGGCATTCGCTGGTGAAAGCGGGATGGTTGTTAGCTGGAACACATACTCATCACTTGACACTCCAACCGTAAAATATGGAAAGGTATGGGATAAGTTGGACAATATAGCAACAGGCTACAGTACTACTTATCAGACGTCTACTACCTGGAACAATCACGTCAAGCTCAAAAACCTCGAGCCAAACACCAAATATTACTATTCTGTATCAATCGACGACGCAGGATCCAGGTTTGATGATATTTACAACTTCACGAGTGCGCCAGTTGTTGGTCATAAAGACGGTTTTTCTTTTGCACTTGTCGTCGATATGGGCACTATGGGACCGTTAGGGTTGAGCGAAACAGCTGGGAAAAAGGCAGGAGGAGTCCTGCTTCCTGACGAGACAAATACAGTGGAATCTTTGACTTATAGTCTCGATGAATATGAGTTTCTCTGGCACCCCGGTGATATTGCTTACGCCGACTACTGGCTCAAAGAAGAAATCCAAGGCTACCTTCCAAGAACTAATTTAGAGGAAGGAGTGGTAGTTTACGAGTCTATTCTTAACGAATTTTATGAGCAAATGAAGGATATCACCGCTTTCAAACCTTACATGGTGGGACCTGGAAACCACGAAGCTAACTGTGATAACGGAAAAGCAAAAGACAAGAAGAACAACGTTACATACACAGCCGAAATATGTATGCCAGGCCAGTCCAACTTTTCTGGCTTGATCAACCATTTCAAAATGCCAAGCGAAGAGTCAGGGGGCAAGACAAACATGTGGTACTCTTTCGACTTTGGAATGGCGCATTTTATTCAATTCAATACTGAGACCGACTTGGGCAATGGATTGATAGGGCCAGATGAGCCGGGCGGATATTCAGCTGAGAATGCAGGCCCTTTTGGACTCTACCCCAACGAGCAGGTCGACTGGCTTGAAAACGACTTGAAATCAGTTGATCGTAAAAAAACGCCTTGGGTTATTGTGGCCGGCCACAGGCCCTGGTATGTGTCTGCAGAGGATGGAGGATGCCTTGAGTGTCAAGAGGCATTCGAAGATTTGTTTGTTAAATATGAAGTCGATGTGGCTATATTTGGACATGTTCACAATTACCAACGATTAGTGCCCACATATCACGATGAATTAGATCCAAGAGGGCTGAAAAATCCCAGGGCTCCTTGGTATATTGTGAATGGCGCGGCAGGTCACTATGATGGCATGGACCCTCTTGTATATCCCACCCCAGACTACTTTGCATACGGATTTGACAATACATATGGATGGTCTAAATTCACCGTTCATAATGAAACTCATATTACTCACGAGTTCATTGCCAGTCGGAACCACACAGTCATGGACAGTGCCACACTATTCAAGCTTCATAACTAAAGGAATTAAATTTTTTGGGTCGTACTGAAGAACGCACAATACGCACAATGGATATTCATATTTACACACAGAATACTCTCTGTTTTACTTGGGGTCGGAGGGGGTTTCTTTGAGCCTCCTTTCAAGTTCTTGTCGCTCCTTCTGAAGTCTTCTAAATTCTTCCTGCTCATGTAATCGCTGTTTTGCCTCGGGCTTGAGTTCAAGTGGCGTCATTTCTCGAAAGCTCACTTTGAAAGAAGGCCTGATTGGCCGTCCTTTATCATCGTACTGTATTGGTCTGTCTTCTCGTTTGATCTAGTATAAATGATAAAAATGGTCAGATGCTGGGAGGTCAAGAGCTGGTTTTGCATACGAGTTGGTAGTCGGACATCATGTAATAAACGCCAGCCGAGCTCAAAACCAGTCCGAGCATGGCTGCTATAGCTCTACCAGTAGGTGTGGGAGTTGACATGACAGGCTGTATAGGCGCTGGTTAATATGGAGTGTTAATGATTTGACGGTGTGCATACAGAAATATTGTGAAGTAAATTTGTCAAATTCGGAGCAGTACTGGTGCAGCCGTACTTGTATGACATAATTGCAAATTTGTCAAAAGCCCGAGTTTTGCCGGTTTTTCGTCGACTCGGGTCGATTGCTCACATCTGCTCGCATCTGCCTCACCCCACGAAAGGAACCTGTGAAAACCTTGGATCTCAAGCGTTTCTATAACTTGACTCATTTTGGGCTTTCTCATTTTTGGTTTACATTTTTATTCTTGCTCTCCTACGCATATATACTCTCAAGCACTATCATCTTAAGCCATGTCTGTCTCAAACAGTTCTGAACCTCATAAAGACGATGCTGTCATTTGTAGGTAGTATCGATAATACAGAGAAGGTATATAACAATTTTACTAACTAATGCTTCTTGTGTGATCAAATATAGTTGCTCCGAAAACATATCAGTATGGTAAGGGCACATTGAGCCGAGCTGATCTACAGACCGAACCCATGCAACAATTCCAGCAGTGGTTTGCTGAAGCACGAGAGAAAGGTGTTGCCCTGCCCGAAGCTGTCAACCTTGCTACTGCCGAGCTCCCAAGTGGCCGAGTTTCTTCTCGCACTGTTTTGTTCAAGGAACTGGACACTGATGGCTCATTGGTGGTATACTCCAACTGGGGAACTTCCAAGAAATCACGCGACGTCAAATCTAATCCGCACGCTGCTATTACCTTTTTCTGGCAAGAACTTGAGCGTCAGGTTCGCGTTGAGGGTGTCACCAAGTTCATGTCCAATGCGGAGTCACAGATTTACTTTGACACCCGGCCGCGTGAATCAAGAATTGGTGCTTGGGCTTCTCCACAGTCACAAGTGGTAGAATCTCGTGAGGAATTAGACAGTTTGTACGATGAGCAGGTCAAGCGCTTTGAAGGCGTAGAGAAAATTCCTTGTCCACCTAACTGGGGCGGCCTTAAGATAAAGCCTCTTGAGTGGGAATTCTGGCAAGGTCGCCCCGGAAGAGTCCATGATAGATTCACCTACACCAGGGAGTCACCCAGATCTAATACATGGTCCATCAATAGACTCGCTTCATAAACCCCAATACGTCGTAATCAAAAATGTCCATGTTTTTTTACTTATCATTCATTCATTCATTGAGTTGTTTAGTTTACATTGCTTTTTCTAGAGCTGCAAGTACTCTAGAGACTTGATTTCTCAACCCATGACCCCATAATTCCGACAAGTTGGCTTCAAAAGACGAGAGCCCCCTTCGAACCTGTTCTTTTTCCGTCACTGAGAACCCTTTACCACCTTTGATGGTAATTATTAGTCCGGCCACTAAGCTTTGATAGCCACGACAATGAAATTTGTGCCCGGGAGCTGATGTATTGTTATCAGAGGCTTCACTATTTGTAAAGGCTTTCAACCGATTCAGATTTTGTAGCTGAATCAAAACCTCGCAAACGATTTCGCTCTCACAGAGATTGACAAGCAAACCCCAGGAGAACAGTTCGAGATTGCTTTTCTGCTTTTCTGTAGGTACAGAGGAAGTTTGATCGTTCAATTTAGTCACTAACGAAATGAGACTTTCAGCCAGGGAAGGCTCGTATATTTTTGAAAAGAGTTTTCCCCTTCTAGAATACTTGTCTGATGACACTTGATGATACCCGTAGTTAGTGGTGATGAGAATAAATAGTTTGAGGACGGTGATCGTCAATTCATTGAATGCGTTGCACCACTCTACCATATCTAGAAAACCTCTTTGATCCCAGTATTGTGTAACTACATCAACAAATTGCAGTAGGTTAAGCAGAAAGTTTTTTCTAGGATCTCGCGTTTCAGCCACAAGAATCACGGTCGAATTTGCTCCAGTTGGTGGCATCATAAATTCAACCTGGGCTGTTACCATGTGAAGCAAGTGCAGATTGCTGCGATGTTCACGTATTTCGTCGGTGGAAAGTTCTCCTAGTTTGAGATCGGGTATCGGAAGCAAGTTTTGCTCCAAACTTTCTCCAAATTCAAAAAACTTCTCCACGTTGGGTTTCGTAGCCATAAGAAATAGTAGCAGTTCATCGACTTTGTCTTCGAGACCTTGTAGAGACACTAAAGAGTATAGCGAGATGCGAGATAGAGAGAAAATGAGTTGACTTCTTGTACCATCACGGGAAGTGCTCTGCGATAATGGTTCACTCATCTTGCCTAAGCTTTCTGTGAATAATTGACGGAAGACCTTCGAGGCGCCCAGATTTTTGCGGCGTATGACTAAAAGAATATCATCGTTATCAGGTAGCATTTGCATCAGTAGCGGGACAATACTGTACGACTGGACTAAAGATGCAGCTAACCCGATATTCTTGTCGCCATGAAGCATGCTACAAACGATGAGCCCAATTAAGAATGTTGAGATAGGATCTGTTTCACCTTTGACCAAATTAAATAGTTCACCAGGCATACTGGAAACTTTGAAGTCCTGAACAAATTCACGATCAAGGCATTTTTCTGCAAGCTCAAGTAAACTTGATCGTCGACTTGAAAGCCCTTCCGAAATGCCATCTAGAATGTATTGAACCTCATCTTGGAAGCGAGTATTACCTCCGAGCGTCCGTAACTCGTGCACCGTCTTGAGATTTCCACCAAACTCGTCCTCTTCAACAGGAGACTCTTCTTTATCAGCGTAGCCAAGCTGTTCCATAAAATCTAAGCCAGGCTCAGACACCTTGCTCGAATCCACTTCATCCCCCCCTGCAATATCGTTACTCAAGTAGCTCCTTGCTGAACCATAAGTTTTTCGAAAGCTGAAGGTTGAACGAGATCTTTGCGAAGGGGTGCTCACTACATCCTGATCATTCTCTTGATCAGGTTTGGATTTTTGGTCTGCCAGAGATTCATAGAGGCTGTCAGTAATTTGAGGCCCATCAAGTTGAGTGTCCGTGTTGTTGTCGCTCTCGCTGTCACTTTTGTCGAACTTTGATGGACCTAGATTGGCAACCAGTTTTGGGTTTCTTACCACAGGAACGACATCATTCAAAAAACTCCAATTATCTCTCTCAGCTTGTGACACCTCCTTGACATTCAGAGTTGATTCAGCAATTCGAGTAGGCGTATTTGAAAATGGGGTTGCCGCAACTAAAGAGGGAGATATTGAAGGTCCTAAGTCTTGCTCCAAATCTGACGTATTATCAATTTTAGGCTTGTCAACGGGGCCCTGGGAATCGAGCCGTTGGCGCTTAAACACTGGCTGACCTGATCCGGTTGGCGTCGTGGAAGGAAAGCTGTGTTCCGTTTTCTTTCTCTGCGAATTTGCTGGCGTTACAGGTCCTGATTCGGGTTCAGGAGAAGTCTCGATAGAGATACATTGAGGAGGACTGAGCGGATCTACGGTTGAATCAAACACAACAGGATGAGGCGGAGATGGCTTTTTCAGTCGCGGACTGTCGACTCGTCGTATGGGCCTCGAATTGCGCTCTCTCTTCTTCCTAAGCTCCTCTTCCTGCCTGAGAACTAGATCCTTTTCTCTTTGCTTCGCTCTTTCCCGCCGTCGCAGATTGAGTTTAACTGGGCGGTTGGATAGTTCATTCGGGGGCGAGTCAGGAAATGCGAACAGATCATCATCATAATTATTCACGGTCGCTTCATCATCTAGTACGCTGATGTCGGTATTAGACCTTCTGGTTTTTGGACTAGAGACAGGGTCATTAGACCAGCCATTTGTGATTCCGGGAGAGCTGCGGCTTCTTTTAGTAGGGTTCGAAGGAGATGAAGGTTCCGAAACCAGTTCGCTTGTCTGGATCGAAGTTCGTGACGGGGTTGTTGAGGCAGAATTGAATTCCCGTGCCAAAAGTCGCGACTTGTTTCCGTTGCGCTTTCCATAAGTCGCCTTGACCTTAGGGGTAATCATAGCAATATTGAATTAAAAACTTTTTTTTTCCTGAGCAGCTGTACATATATATGAAAATGATCGCAAGTCATAGGAATGGAGTGCTGTTACCGTTAATATCGCTGGTAGCGAAAGTTTCTGATAAGTTATAGAAAGGTAGCAATGATCTTGGTAAGTACTCTGATATACGCAGTGTCCTAATATACGCAGTATTGGGAGTTTTTCGCGCTGGGAGAAAGAAAAAATTTCAGATTTCAAAACTGAAGTTTTCAGATTCACCTTCTAGGCAGCGGGTATTCTGACAGGTTTCGACGAAAAATACACAATGAGTGCGAATGAACTCATAGACATTCTTACAAACAGGCCGCAAGATCTCCTGATCCCAAGCGAAACTCTGAAGGCTCAAGCCTTGGAGGCTGTGAAGCTCAGATTCGATCCTATTGCGAACAATCATTCAATTTTTGAAGAGATCCATATCGACGGGTTAGATGCCGAGCAAGTTTGGGCACAGGCCGAAATGGTCATCGATGGAGTTGTAGAAAAAGTCATGACTGAAGAGTTACCTTTGTTAAGTGCAAGTGGCGCGTATAAGCGTTCAGCCGCTGAATTGTCTGACGACAGTGAAGACGATTCAGAAGAGAGTGAAGGGTTCGAGAGTGCTCTTGAAAATGAGGAAGGGCTTCAAGTACTGGATAGCGAAGACGAAGAGGGCAACAGCGATGAAGAAGAGGCTAAGTCTGGATCAGAAAGTGGCGTTGATGCTATGGAAATCGATCGAGATGATTATGTAGAGAGCGACAAGGAAATGGAGGAAGAAGAAGAAGACGATGACGCCGAAATCGAGGACAACGGCGAAGAGGCCAAAGACAAATTTGGTCTGAATAAAGGCCTCTTTTCTTTAGACGCTTTTAAAAAACAGGTCCTAGCTATGGAAGACCAAGAAGACGAAGAAGACGATGGGGATAATATTGATTATTTTGCCGACCCTGATGCTCAAGACAGCGAGTTTGACGAGGAAGTTGGTGATGACATTAAGTTTAGAGACTTCTTTTCTGGTCCTAAAAAGAGCAACAAACAAAAACAAAACAAGTCAAATGAGAAAGAAGCTGAGTTTAGCGGGTTTGACCTGGAGCCCGAAAATGGCGAGTACGAAGAAGCTATGAAGTCTGTGCGAAAAGATCTATTTGCTGATGACGACGACAAAGACGAAGCGAAAGAAAATCTATCAACGTTTGAAAAGCAACAACGAGAAATTATGAAGCAAATTGAAAAGCTGGAAAGCGAGAACGTTGCTCACAAGTCGTGGCAGGTTAAGGGCGAAGCTAAAAGCAAAGAAAGGCCAGTGAACTCATTGCTCGAGGCTGACCTGGACTTTGAGCGCTCAGCTAAGCCAGTGCCAGTCATAACAGAAGAATCGACTGAGACGCTCGAAGACTTAATTCGAAGGCGAATCAAAAACTATGATTTTGACGACATTCCGCGAAGAGTTCCCGACTCAATACCTGAATTCAGGGCCAGCAAACTTGTTGAAGTGCAAGAAACAAAATCACAGAAATCTCTCGCTGAACTATACGAAGAAGACCATCTCAAGGAAACCAACCCTGATGCATATGTTAGTGCTGAGACTGAGCAGCAGTTGGAAGCACACAGAGAAATCAAGGATATGTGGTCCTCGCTATCGAGAAAGCTCGATACCTTATCTTCTTGGACCTACACCCCCAAGGCTCCCAAGCCTACTATATCTATTGTCGCAAATACTGCTGCTATTGCGATGGAAGATGCACAACCTACAGCCGTGGGCACCGAATCGACATTGGCTCCTCAAGAAGTGTATCAGCCAGAAGCTTCCAGCAAGCGGGAAGTTGTGGGCCACAATGGCTTGCCTGTTGCTAAGAGCGAAATGAGTCGCGAGGAGAGGAAGCGTGAGAGACGCAAGCACAAGGCCAAGAAGGCCAAGATTCTCAAGGACCGGGAAGATATGCAAAAGATCAAAGCGCAGAAAGACGGTAGTAATGCACAGATCATGGAGACTCTTAAGAGGGGCAATGTCACCATTATTGACAAGAAGGGTGCTAAGCGTGACGTCAATGGTAAACTCAAGGTTGACAAGACGACGTTAGGGGGAGGTGGTCTGAAGCTTTAGAACGATCTTGAGAGCTTCATTTGCATGAGATTAAATGTTATAAAAATATGATTGTGTATATTAACAGAATGCACTTATAATTAATAACTACTTTTTATAGAATACTTTGCGGAATCTAAAATGAAGCTGCAGAACACCGTTTTCAAATTTTGATTTAAACCCAGCTCCGCGGTGTGTAGAGCTGTCCCACTGCCTATCAACAATTCTAAAAGCAATATCTTGATAAGGGGCCTGAGCTTGGAACTTTATAATACATGTATTGCTTTCCCCCGCAGACAAAGCCTCCCTATGCTTTTCTGATTTAGCATCTGAGTCTCGAATAACTTTGTAAGAAGGGGCTTTTTTGGCATTTATTAGCTCTGGGTAGAAGATGTTAAACTTGTATCCTTGGACAAATTTTGGTGGTGGGTCTTCAGAGGTGAAATGTGTTTGATTGTACTTGTTCCAGTCGTAGCCGAGCATGACTCGATTAAAATACCTTGGCTTGATGCGACCAGAGGATTCACTGGGTGGAAGAGGTGCCTCTACAACAAAGTTCTCTTCATTTTCTCCCGTCGCGCGTGCAAACTCTTTGTCGTAAAGCGCTTGAGCAGGATCTGTTTCAATCGTTTTTTGATCGCTCATTGTGCCTGTAAACGCAGAAGCTATATAAGCCGCCCTATCTTTTTGCTGCTTCATGGCTGTAAATCCCAGTTTTGTAACGGCCTCGCGTTTGTCCTTCAACTCGTTGAAAAAATCAGCCTTTGCGTAGTGCTTAATGGCTACTCCGACGTCTTCAAATTGCTTGAGCGATACACGTGGAGCCTCCATATCCATTGCTGGATCATACGATACAGATGTAGCCGCTTGGCGTTTTCCGCTAGCAATGAGACTGGATATTTGAAGTTTGGCTCGCAAAGCTTCAGCTGCTTGCACCTTTTGTAACTTCCGGACACGTTCAGTTATGACGAGCTTGTGGATCTCTTGGAGTTTTGATTTGGCTTTGCGGACTATGAGCTCTTTCAAAAGACGCATCCAAAAATCAACGTCAATCATGCTGTCTTTGGCCTCAAGCATCTGGCGAATCTTGTCTTCTAGTTCGACAAGTTGAACATAGGTTTTATCTTTTAATACGGCGTCAATATCTGCTGAGACTGGTTCAATGACCCTAGCTTCATGATCTACTCCTTCGCCAGGTATAATGCTCTTCTGTTTTTCTAAACATAGGATTTTCATCATTTGCCAAAAGTCTGCATTTGGCTGTCTGGTATCAATAATCAGGTACTCATCGATATCTTTTAGAAGCTGCGTGATATCCTGCAAGTTCAGGTCTTCAATCACAGCGAAGGGCACGGGCATCTCAAATTCCTGGCCTTCGTCAAATTCCTCGTCATATACACTGGGGTCTGCTTCGATCATTTTGAGATTTGCAGCAAGCCAGTCGATAGGCCTAGCACGGTTTTCCTTCACACGAATCATAGCGCCTCGTTTCATTTGCTTAAGCGCAAATGCGTCTTCTCCTGCCACCCATTTCTTCGCTTGTTGGTCTTCTACATCTCGCTTGGCACGAGACATATACGTTGGTCGCTGTTGGTCTCTCCGCGGAGGCGGACGATGATTTCCCGCGTTTTGGTGCCCAAATAGGTCCTCCTGATCCTCTAAAGGTTCTGTATTTCTCTTGAACCTACTCCGTGATTTGTGTGGCGATCGCGACCTTCGCTTTCTATTAGCGCGTCGTTCTCTTGAGTCTTTGGAGCTCCGCCTTTTCTTTTCGTTCCATTCACGACCCTCATGACTGTCTCTTTCGTCGTCGCGCTCTCGTTTCGCCCTGTGACTGTCAGGCATGGCTGGATACTAGGCGGGTTGATAGAATCCTCGGCTGGTTATTGTTGTTGGCGGTGAGAACCTGCAAGTGTGGTCGTCTTGTAGTGATATTATGTAAGATATCTCTATAAAAACAATGAAAAAGACCTTGCCCTGCCGGATACCAAAGAGTATGCCCCTCCTCTCACAGGCCTTTTCGTTGGATTTTAGCGGCTTTTTTGAGTCTTCCCACCAACAACTTTTCTTTCAAGAAACGCACCTGCTGCTTCTGACAAGCTGCTGTAATTCGCATTTCAAAGAAAAAGTTAGCTTCACGGAACTTTTCTTGCTATGAGTCTGCTGCGAACCACCATACGTGCCAGCTCTGCGATCTCTCGTAGAGGTAAGTTTTGCCCTCAAAGAGGGGTCTTTTTTCCCGCCAATTGCTAATTCGTACGCTTAGCGTTCACAACGTCCAAAACTGCTTTGGAAGCCCACAACTTTGGTATGCCCGCCCTGTCGCCTACAATGACTGAAGGTGGTGTAGTTGATTGGAAGTTTAAAGAAGGTATGTGACATTCTCCAGGAGATCTAGACGAACCTAATCCAAACAGGTGATTCGTACAATGCGGGAGATATTTTACTCGAAATCGAGACCGACAAGGCCCAAATTGACGTTGAGGCTCAAGACGATGGGATTTTGGCTAAAATCTATGTGAGTTCAAAGTTCAGGTGCATTTTTCATCGATTGTAATTGTACTGACGGCGGCTTTAGGTTCAAAATGGCGAGAAAGGAATTCCTGTAGGCAGAACTATTGCTGTCATCGCTGAACCTGAGGACGATATCTCCTCTCTCAAACTCCCAGAGCCAGTCACGGGAGGACCAATTTCTTCGGCTGCTCCTGCTGCTCCTGCTCCTGCTGCTCCTGCTGCTCCCGCGCCTAAAGCTGCTGCCACTAAAGAAGAGCAGAAACCCGACGTTTCTCAACCCAAAGAGAGCAAGGCTGATCCTAATCAGACCCTTTTCCCTTCTGTTCTATCTCTAGCCTTGAAGAATAACTTGACCGTCAGCCAAGTTCTGTCGAGTGTGCCCGCCAGCGGCCCAAAGAACAGAGTTACTAAAGGAGATTTGCTCGCTTACTTAGGCAAAATATCACAGAGCAATGTCGACTCCATCGCTGCTGAAATCAAAAGTTTGCAACACTTGGATCTTTCTAACATCAAAGCCAAGAAAGTTGAAGCAGCACCAGCTTATCCCGAGGAGAAAAAAGTTGAAGAAATCAAGGACCTTAAGCCACCTCCTCAAGCCCCTACTGTCCTTAAGGGACTTTTCACACTTGAAGAACTTAAAAGCTTGCAAATCTCTCTGGAAGACTCCGTAGGCACTTCACCTTCTGTCAAGCAGCTTGTTGAAAAGGCGTCTAAACTTGCGTTGTCTGATGTTCCTTCATACAGCAAAGCCAAGAAGAGCATCCTGAATGATCCAGTGTTTGATTCAATTGTAGCGCCGTCTACGCGAGGCCTCAAGCCTTTTGAAATCGAGATTACCTATCCCGCAGTCCCCAAGAGGTCTCTTGCTTCAGCTAAACACGATATTTACGACATTCTTGGATCACCCAAGAAGTTCTCTGCACGGGTTTTGGCCTCTAACACTTTGGACGTTTCCGTGACGGTCAACGGTAAATACATTAGTGGGGAGAAGAAGGCCCAAGTATACCTGGACCGCCTAGGATACTATCTCTCTGCCGGTAGAGGAAGTTTGCTGCTATAGGCTATATTACAATAGGCATTCATCAACTGTAATTATAGCAAACCTATACTAATATCATAGACTCGAATCATTTGGTTATACAGTAAATATGAGCGAAGTATGAAGAAGTGTCCGTTAAAACGTTATGCGTTTAAGAAAGAGAAAGTTTCCAAAGGCTTCGAAAGCGTCTTTTTTTGTTTTATTTTTTTTTTCGGTTTTGCTTTGCAACTCTTGAATTTCCTGTTAGCACAAGCCTCAAGTTCAACTGAAGATATAACGAGCTACAGTACTGCTTGTACTATATAACACAAGTCATGATGAAAAGCACCGATCGCGCAGGACCGGAACGTGATGGAACAAACTCAAACATGTCGTCTTTTTCGAGATTGCCGAATTGGGCACCCTCTGCTGTCGGGTCTTTCGGTTTTGCCACAGGGGCGGTACCAGGATCAGTTGCCCCGCAACCGCCACAATTTGATTTGGGCACGATCGATCAGGCACCGTCGTCGTTGTCGCAGCCGTCGCCGCCCAATTATTCGATTTCCAGCGAAACACCTTCCAAAGCTCCCACATTTCACGCTCCACAAGGCTTAGGACTTGGCGAACCTGACGAAGGCGACGACACCGCAAACTTAATTGACACAAACGAAACTATCTCTACTAGCACCGACAACGCACTTTCGTCTCGAGAACCTACAACTACTGGCATGGTAGTCGAAAAAACCAGCACCGATACAACCTTGCCTGGCTACAGCAACCCGCCTGCGAACTTCGAGGCTTCTTCACCACCAACAATGCTCAATTCACAAGCCATACTCGACGCGAACAAACCGTCAAAAACAGCCTGTGAACTGCCCAGCAATAGAACAGACAATGACAAGAACCTGTCAGTGGGATTCGTCACCGCACCTACCAAACTTCCCACGCCACCACCCCAGCCTCAAGTTACATCCTCTGCCAGTAACAGCCAGGCACTACCAACAGCGCAGTCGTCGATATCTGAGCCGGCATCTACATTCACATCCACAACCACAAATACAAATACAAACAGAACTTCTCCTGCTCTCGACGTCGAATCCAACCCAGATTATATTGCACTAACTTCCGCACTGTCGCTGCTGATCACCCAGCGCGCAGTCGCCTGCAACGACCTGATCCAGCTCAAAAACCTCAAAACAGAAGCTCTCAACAATCCAGAAAAGTTCCTGGCAGGCCTGAGGCGGTCTGGCGGGAAACTGGCCGGCGTGCCTAAAATGCAACGCATTGTTAGAGCTCCTATAGTGATGTGGAAAAGCTACGGTATTGAAAATGTGCACCTCGATCATCAGCTTGCCCGTGGCATCGTGGACCGGCAGCCCGCGCTGGCGCCTCTCAGGCTTTTTGATGACAATTGAAAATTGAAAGAAGGACTAGCTTAGCATATGGCTCGGCATAGCCTACAGTGTATGAGGTTCTCTAGATGTAGTTCAAGACATTGTTTTGCCTATATCTGACGATCCAAGGTAGGCATAGAAGCAAATGAAAATAAAAACAAAATCGTGGCTATAGTATAATAGTCAACTTATAGTTAACCATAGCTATCATTCGTTTCTTACTAGCCTTTATACTAATAATTTCGTGTAATTAGTCCTATATCCATCAAGTCCTTTCGTCTTCTCCCGCTCCGCGTTTAGACTCCATCAAAGCACGGTACCCGTCAATAACCTTTTGTCGCTCATCCTGCAACATAAACCGCTTTGCCATAGATCCCGCAGCCTTTGGCACGTTACTCAGCATCCTGGCCGAAATTTTTAGTTCTGGGGGCCTATCCACGACATCTCCAAACTTGGGGGCTGGCTTCTTTAAATGAGCCCAGGGGTCTGGCGAAACCTCTCTCTTTCCTGATTTGTTACGTTTCGTGCCACGCTCATTCCATTTCGCATTTCCCTTGTCGTCGTCATCGCCGTCATCGCCATCAACCTCTTCACCGCGCTCAATTCTCTTCTGCCTCGCGGCAGCTACTTCTGCCTCCATGCGAGCTCGCTTCTTAGCACTCCTTAGTGCGCCGCGACTTGGACCGTCTGATCTCGCACGCCCGATAGGAAGTGCATCATTCACACGACGCGAGAAGTCACCCATAGACTCGCCTGGTTTGATCTTGAGCTCGGCTGCAGCAGAGTTGGAAGAGTCAGTAGTTGTGCCTGATTTATTAACCACCGGTTCCGTAAGAGATATCGCATACTTTTTTTTCTTTATGGCATTAGGTTTTGCCGCGTCGCCGGTACCCTGTGATTTGGATTTATTGCTGGACTTATCAGCTAATGCTGCTGCTCGCTTGTCTTTGTCGAGTGGCCGTAGGCCTTGCCTTTTCTCGGACCAGATCATGAGCCTTTTAAAAGATTTAGGAGTGTCATCTTCGCCATATTCTTCTGACTTCTTTGGTCGGTTGGGGTTCTTGCTTTTTCTTGTAATGAAAGAATTTGGGCCATGGTCAAATCTATACAAAGCGCCGGTTAGATGCATGTATCGCAATCAAGTGTTCTATGCAAGGCAATAATGAGAGGTTCGAAAGAAAGATCATCCCTGTATTAAGTCATTTCTCTCTTATAATGCTGCCATCAAAAGCGGACCAGGTCCTTAGATTGTGAAAGTACTCACTCCACTTTAGCCCGCTTTAACGGATTTCTAGCTCTTTTGCGTGGCATGTTACTGAAGTTATTGAAAAAATGTGGGTGCTGTTGTTGGTTCACAAGACAAGATCTAGAGCTGGTCAACGGTTTTGAAGGTTGAAATTTTTTTTTTTTTGATCCATTGGGAGTTTTTTGTTGTAATTTCACTGTTGAACTTGTTCGTGACGCAGCTCGACGAATACTCCAAAAATACTCTTGCAGCCGTGCAAAGAGATAATGATCTACTGGAGCATGCGTGAAAATTCATCAAGGCTAGCCATATGGAATCAATTGCGTCATGTGCAGTATACGTTTATTTAAGCATCATATATTAGTTACTCAAAAATGGCTTTGATATCTTCCAACCTCTGGGCCTTCTTCTCCTCCTCAGTCATTCCTAGTGTCGACGCTAGAAACTTTTTGCGTTCTTGAATCTTCAATATTCTTTCTTCAACCGATCCCTGCACTATTAAACGCACTACCTTCACATCCTGCGTTTGTCCCATACGATGAATTCGGTCAATGGCCTGCGCTTCTACCGCGTAACTCCACCAGGGGTCCATCATGAATACTTGAGACGCCGATACAAGATTCAGCCCAACCCCGCCAGCCTTTAGAGAAATCAACATGACCGTTGCTCTTCTTCTAGACCTGGCCTTGCTAGCAAATATTCCAGTGACAGTTTCGCCAGCGGGTGGGTCTTTGAATGCTTCAAGAACCCGTGCGCGCTCAACTTGACTCATAGTGCCGTCAAAGCGAAGGCACCCATACCCCTCAGACACCAGCTCAGCCTGGATAATATCAAGGAACTCTGTGAATTGCGAAAATACAACACTTTTAGTGTTTGGTGACTCGGTACGCGTTGCTTTGAGGTGAGCTAGCAACGCCCGCACTTTGGCAGACTGGCCAGTTGGATTGTACCTTTTCAGTTGAATGCGCGGATTGGATGCGGACTCGATATCGCTAGAGTCATTGGGACCTTCCAAGCCGTAGTGCCGCTTAACCATGTAGATTCGATCAATGCTCACTTCTTCTCTGCACATGTGGCACCGCGGAGTCTCGCCCTTTTGCATCTGGAACTGCATGTGCGAAGTCAGACAGTCTAAGCATGCCATGTGCCAGCATTCGGTAACTGCCTGGTCATCCAGTGGAATACGTTCTGTCATGCAGATAGGGCACTCACTGTCTGATCCCTCTAAAATAGTCTCTAAGACACCCTGTCCAAAAGACCCGACATCGGACGTGTCTCCTGGAGCTGAAGTAGTGTTAAGTCGTTGAACTAACTCTTGTAGGCTCTGGTCCACGAAATTATTAATAGCAAGTGGATTCTCCTTGTCAACTGCTACAGAGGAGGAGGTTAATCTTTTAGTAGCAAAAAGTGCTTTGGTGACCATTGCTGGATGATCACACGCTTGCCGGAGTCTGAGAATTTGTGTCATGATGGTGGAGTAAGATTTCATCGCTGTACCTTTAGTGAGTGAGTCATTGAAATCAGACTGTGCCTGATGAAAGATGCACTCGTATAGTTGTTGCTCGTCTGGACTTAACTTAATCCGTTGAATTGTCACTGTTTTTTCAGGGAGCGTAACGAGCGGTGTACCATCGGCTTGTCTCATATTTTTTGTGCGCCGTAAAAGCAGAGGCTCCATGACACTCTGTACGACGTTGACTGCGCGCGTGAAATCTTTGGTCATGAAAGGCACTGTAATAAACGTTTTCCAAAACGAGAAATTGTTCCACGGCTCAACCCCGAGAAACTTGACAAGACTGAATAGATCTTCTAGCTTATTGATAATTGGGGTGCCTGTAAGAACCCACCTTCGATCAGCTCGCACATTGTAACACGCTTTTGCTGCTTTAGTAGCTCGGTTTTTGATTGTATGGCCTTCATCCAGTACCACACGGAAAAACTCCACCGAAAACAAGTTAAACATTCCCAGATCCATGGAGTCTCGCCAGTCATCTTCGTGGATTCTGTGGTTGTGTCGGAACTGAACCAGCATGTTGTGCTCTGACACTAGCGTTCCATACGATGTGATTAGTACATGTGGCGCACTTGATTTAGCTTCAGGTCCACAGAGAAGCTTGCGAAGATTTATAGAGCTTGTCATAGCTCCGTAGTACACAAGGACGCGAGTGTGACCTTGCTTAGACGCTGCGTAACCTTCACTTTCCCATTGCGAAAGCAATGACATAGGGGCTACAATGAGTGTTGTGTATTTAGCGTAATCCGGTCTTTCGTTTTGCATATCTATCGTTGGGTCGTACTTGTTGCTGTGAACCAAAGCCATAGTAGAGATTGTCTTTCCCAATCCCATTTCATCCGCAAGAATGCCACCCAGAACGGACTTCTTTTGCCGAGGAAACGTAAGAGACAGTTCCCCATTGTAAAGATTAGCATAAAACCGTTCCGAGGGCTCCACACCCGGTTGTGGTGGCCATTTAAACTCCTGCCACAATGGATGCATTGGCTCATGATAATTTGGGTCGGGAGTGCTTTCCTGTAATTTCGATTCTGCAGTCTCGCGCTGTAACAGCCAGTGAAGCCCTTTCTTTTGATACGGTCTCAACTCCATGTTAAAAGTCTTGGCCGGTGGTTCGACCTCTGTCAAATGGGAGTCTTGTAATTGCGATGACCGTCTGTATATGGCATCCATTTGTTCTGGTGAAAACTCGGCAGTCTCCTCATCATTCTCTCCATTGTCATTGGCAGAATTTTTGCTTGGAGTATCAGCAGGAATTTCGTCTGCCTTGGCTAGATTTGCCAACAACAACTTGCCAGATCCAAGCCGTTTTAAGCTTTCAGGCATTTCACTCTGTAAATCGAGCTCAGAAAATAGATGAACAATACCTTGTTGACGCATACGGACTATTTTTTCGTCAACAGTCTCATTGGCGGCATTGAAAAATTTTGGCGCTCCCACGCTATCGTAATGTGCACCAGCATGAGGATCAGCATCTCGGATACCTGTGGGGTTACGAAGAGACTCTGGCACAATGTCAGTGCCAACGAATGCTGTTCTAAGCATATAGCAGTTAATCTGGACCACAATGTAGTCACCTATGCGGATATAGTCGTCAGCGAATATACAGGTGCCTTCAAACTCGCAAACCCGTGTGTCGATAAGAATGGAGAGATACCGAGAAAGCTCCTCTGGGACACGCGCAATGTCTAAGCGTGTTGAGTTACCCATACGAACCATAGTGTCATCTTTCGAATTTGCTTTGACAGTGTCGAGACCTCGACGGCTTGTTCCCATAGGCGGGTCTCGCAAAACTGACATTTTCTCGTCATATTTTACAAGGCCGCGGCCAGATCGGGTAGCGTAAACTTCGGCCTGAAGAGAACCTATATATCTCCGGGACCAGGTTGGCACAGGCGGTTGAGGTCTTTGAGAGACTTGAGGAGGTTGAGTAGGTTGAGAAATCTGAGAAGGTTGGCTGGCCTGAGATGTTTGAAAAGGTATTGTATGGTTGGCTCGAGCTGGCTTGTGTTGGGCTAATGAAGCCTGTGAAAGCCGAGCTGATGATAATTTGGACCCGCTAGTTTTTAGATCAAAATAATAGTTTACGGCTTCCTCAACCTTTCCTGGGTATGATTTCCAGAGAGATTCAAATGTTGTTGTGTCCAAAGAACCGATAACTGTTTCGAGCTGTTGTTTAAACGCAGTTTTAGCATCAGTGATATTAGTCTTGATGGCAGTAGAGGTTGATATTGATGTTCCCAAGTTTCTCTGGTCTGGAAGCGCTGATTCCTCGTACGGTTCTATTTCGGAGAGTGATTCCCCAGAAGATTCTATTGGAATAGGCTGCTCGTCGTCCAAGTCAATTGTAATGGGTGGTTCTGTTTCCTCGTCATGATACAGATTTAGTTCTTGTTGCAGCTCTCGTTCTTTTTCTAGTTTCTGTTGAGATCCTTGCTTGGAAGGTATAGAAGTGTCTACGTCCGGGTCTGATTGGAAGAACCGGACCCTTTTTGACGGCATTGAAGGAGAATTCGTCCTTCTATGTTTGCCATCAATATGAGCGGGTGAGCCACTGGGGTATGAATTCGAGAGTAAACTTGTGCTTGTTGCCGATGAGGTTGCATCATCGAGCGGCCTTTCATAGTTCTCGTTGGTTTCAAGAGGAGGGCCTAGCAATGAGCTCGATTTTGGTTGTTGTGACATGGTGCCATGCTAATGCTAATGTTGGCTGTGATTTTACCCTCTTAATGCCTTCATTGATTCGTTTGTATTAGAATATCTCAGCGATTACAGTTGAAGTGACTAAAGCGGATAAGTACTGGGACCTTGAAAAAGTGGTTGCCACGCGACACTTGTGAGAGTTAACGCGTAATAAATAAATGATTGCTTATTCAGGTAATTTATAAAGATCAAGTTTTTCGATATCGGCCCGAAAAATCTCTCAGACTCTTGGTTACGCAATAATTCCACTGTTAGTCTTTACGTAATATTAACACCGGCGTCCATTCATAGACGGGTCACAAACACGAGCGCGGTGAAAATAAGCCTGATGTGATAAAAAAAAGCGTTTCTTGATAAATGATCCTAGGGCATACTACAGAAAGCAAAGAATTCGTAGTTGGCGTGAATTCATGAACTTAAGTAAATAAAATAAAAGTAAAAAAAATCATGATAAAAAAAAGGCATCACAAGACTTGGACTATCTTGGTTCATTCAGTTCACGAAAGAACTTCGGCTTTATAAAGCTCATATGGCCATGGGTTACTGAATTCCACAACAATTTTGGTTTCAAGAAATAAAATCTAAAAAATAAAAAGGTGCCTTCTTCTTCAGATAACTTTTTAGTTTCGATTTTTTTTAATTTTTCTTGATTTTCTTTTGGACTTTTTGGGGTTCTGATTTGCCTGGTCTCTTGACAACAATTTTGTCCAAAAAAAAATTTTCGTGCGGAGCGAGCGTGCAGAGTTAAGCTGTGGTTTTAGTGTGGCGTGGTGTGGTTCTCGTGTAATGCTACTTTTGATGCCTCTTTACCCGTTGACACTACCGCTATACAACAACGGCATGGTGTCCTTGCTGTTGTTCCTGTTGACGCATCGACTGTCGTGGCGTCACTTCAATATCCCGATCCTCGTCTTGCTCCTCACCCTCAATGGCATCATCAATGGCAGGAAACGAGATATAAAGGCTTGGTAGGGAGGAAGAATGGCATCGTCGCTCTTGCTGAGGTCGCTGCTGGTGTGCAAGTAATTCCAAAGACGATCCGGAATGTTTGTGTTCATTTGTAAAGTAACTTTCCTCTTCACAGCCATGAATATTCCTACCAGGGTGTTCACCAATTGGCGAAATGTCGCGTGCAACTGACTGTCGCTGGCGCTTTGGATTGAGCGGGAATGTTGGAAACCTTCTCAACACCGGTGCTACACTTACCTCAGTGGTAGTTGCAGTGACAACAGTACTAGAGTTTACCGCGCTGGCTAAGGGGGGGCTTTTACTTGAATTTTTAGTAATAGAGAACGGAAACGGGGTCAATGTAGACATGCTCAGCGAGCGTTTGGTCCAATTAGTTGACCGCGGAATTGCTGCCTCTGAAGTTGCGGCACTGCCCTTTTCTCTGGGCGCTGACGCGCGGAAGTTTGACTGGCTCGGGTCGGAAATCTGATTGAGGTAATTTCTAAAGCTGAGATCTGGAGACGCCCATTCTGGTCTGGCTAAATGGGTTGTAGAGGTAGGCGAACATGGCGAGCTAGGTCCCTGCTCGCTTACTTTCGGTACTGCCACTGGCGTGTATGCGTAGTCCGGTTTCTCTCCATCAATTTGTTTACTAAGATTCTCAATATGTTCAAAGGGATGGTATTGAGTGTGTTGAATTGTAGTGGAGTCTGTTTGTGGAGAGTTTGCCATTTGGTGAAATTGGGGCACCGAGCGTGGCGTGCAATAAGTTGCGGTGTGAGTTGAAGTTGTAGGCAGTGAAGAAGAAGATGGAACGGCATACGAGTATGAACAAGATCTGGTCGGAATTCCAGAATAGTGTGAAGCTCGGTAAGTGGAAGATCGGGGTGATGTAGCTTGATTCATTTTGGAAGCAAGAAAATGGTGGTTGTGATGCTTTGATTGGTGTGGCGAGTGGGATTGCGGACTTTGTTGGGTTTGTGAGTGTGAGCTTTGTGAACGCTGTGAACTTCGGCTTTGTGAGCTGCGTGAGCCTTGTGTATTGTGTGGATTATGTGATGTAGGTGAACTTTGCAAACTTTCTGGGTATTCCAGAGCTTGTGCGGATACTGAAGTAGTATGCGTTGAGAGGTTTTGCTGCTTTGTTTTATCGGACATCGTTATGTGAAGAACGAATGTTCAATTTTGGATATGAATATACAAGAAAGGGTCGTAATATGAAAATGGGCAGAGAGTGTGACAGAAGGGGATAATGAAAGAAAAGAAGGGACGGAACCTGCCTCACTATATATACACTATACGCATCATGCAATTCCTGAGAACCAGGCTGGTGGTGGGCGATAATAAGTAATCTAAAACATGCCAGATGGTGATTCAAACTGTGAAATTTAGCGATGCTGTAGATAGCATTGATATCGATTATTTTTGAGCGTGATATTATTTTCGTATTCCACAACTTTAATTCGAGTGTTGAAAGTTCGAAGTTCAAAGTTCAAACGGTGAATTTAAGGCACATTCTACGCGCAAGTGGTCTTTTCCGGACTCTTAAATAACGGCTAGAATAGCTTAATGCCTGTAACGGGCCGTTGTAAGCCTTGCCCAAGTGTTCTGCCCGCCTGCTAATACGCTGCAGCGCTGCAACAAGTTCTGGCGAGTCAACGACACAATTGTTATGACAATATCAATGGCACGCATGGGGAACTCTCCGTAGTAACACTCTGCATTCTCTGAAGAATGGTCAGAGTGGAAGACAACCAGTAGCAAATAAATGCTAACGCAATGAGAGAAACGATGAGATGAGCGTGGTACTAATATCACGTATATATCGTGAACAGTTGAAGTAATCAGCAGTTGATATGATGTTTACGGGTTGAGGGAAGCTTGGCGATTGCGTTGTGTGAATTCTGTGGCCACGGTACTTCATTGAGCCGCGAAAACTGAAAAAGATGTGGGTAGATCTGGCTTGTAGACCAGTTAGACTAGGAAATGAGTGACTCAAGGCGAGACACATGATTTTGTGACTGTGCACGCGTGAATGTTCGGAAACGTATGGGGCAGATGCCAGGGACCCGTGAAAAGCTGAAAGCGCGAAGTAAGCACTGAGTAGTGCAGTGTGTACTGAGCCTAAAATAGTTTGTTCACGCAGCTTAGTCTGGCAAAGTCCGCCAGCAGCCTGTCCGAGCCGAGCAATATGAGCTTTCGAATGCGATTGAGCAATAGCCGGATGTTGTGCGTCTCTAGTAAAACAAACTACCGTCTACAACTGCTTGATACTACCGGCTTTGGTCTAGCATTAGAGCCAATAGAAGCAGGCTCAAGCAAAAGTGATTTACTGCAAAGCTGAAGTACCAGCCGTAATTTTCATGTCTCTCTCGTGGAAAAATATTGCTTGATATTGTGAAGCAGTGCTCTACGGATAGAAGGCGCTCATTGATTTTCAGTATTTGTTTCTAGCAGTTGTCAGTGCTAGTATGGATATTATTTCCAGTGGTCTTGTGTTGCCGAAAATGCTGTAATATTTTGAAGTCTTGTAGACGCACCGTATTTCAAATCTTTGGGTAGACTCATATGAAAGGGCTTTCGCAACCCTTTCGCACTTAAAAATACCGTGGTGGGCTATACCAAGTAGATTGACAGTGCTGAAACCCACTCGTGTTATGTAGAGGTAAACTATGGTAATTTTCAAGTTGTGCTGTGATTCTGAACAGGTAGCTATAGATACAAACGGCGGAGAATGCCGATATAACCATATTATTCAAGTGGTTGAAAACGGGTCACACACTAGAGTGAGCAGAATGGAGAGGCGTCCCTGGATATCGCTGTCGTTCGGTAAACTGATAGTGCTTGAAACCTGGCACTTGCTATTTACCACTTGCATCTTCCACCTTGTCACTTGCCACTTATGTCTTATATAGTTTTTCATTCAAGCCTAATGTTTCAACTTGACATGACAAATTGAAAACTAATCATGTTCATGATCAATTTGATACTGCTAACCGCCGTGCACGCGTGGCACTCCAAATCAGGTAAATTCCTTAAAGACGGAGCAAGGGCTAGCCGTTTCGGAGATACTCAACGCCCGGCTGCCGCATTAATAAAGGTAAAGCAGTCTAGGCACCGCAGGCAGACTGGGCAAAGCAGTCAAAGTAGACGCAAGTAGATGAGTGACAACGTTGCAGCACGCACAGCTTTGCAGCAGTGACTGATCTGAAGCGGCGTTACTGCGTTTTCACTGTAGCCATACCAAGGTAGCGTCGTTACGGAGGTAGGTACAGTTAGATTGTGTCAACTTCTGCGGGCTGTCAGCTTGGTTGCTCGGCGTAGAAATTGGGACGCGCAACGTAAAACGTAGGCCTGAACTTAGAGCAGACGTCTTAAGAAAAAAATGTTGTTTAACGGAGATAGAGGTGTCTTTCATGCAGATTCGTATGCGGCGCTTACCCTGTTTCTGCTAGAATTTTAGTGTCTTTTGATTCTTAATTTTGGTGGAGGGCAACGTCATGATTTGTATGATCAAGCAGCAGCATTTGCGGTGATAGATTTGGCGCTTTTGCCGTTTTTGGCTCTTTTTCAGATTCTGTCACTGGTCGAAACTCTCCTTAAATATTTTATTTATTTTATTTACCTTGTTTATTATTGATTTGTTTTTATTCCTCTTCGTTCAGCAAGACTATTAAATCAAGCTGCTGCCCTCTTAAAGACTTTTGAAAGAAGGACTTTTCATAAACCACAGATTCATCAAAGATCGATATCTTCATAACCTGCCCATCAGTTGCCTCAACTTCTCAGCTTGGCAATTGTCTCTTCTACGTACTCCTTGCAATATACCACCGTTTGTTATTACTTTCTTCCTTTTCTTTCTATTTTTCTATTTTCTTGTTTTTTAATTTTTTTATTTCCATTTTCTTTTTTCCCTCTTCCCTTTCCCTTCTTCGATCTCACTGTCTTCCTTATATCTCTCCTCCTCCTCGTCTTCCTCTTCCTCAAAAAAAACTACCGCAAAAACAATGTCGGATTCGGATTCAGTACCCCTCCTCTCTGTTCCTGATCAACCCGCTTTCAACACTGACAATGATGCTGGTGTTCCCAGACCCATCTCCCGGAGAAGGTCATCTGCTGTAGGCGCCATTGTTCTTGGTGATAATGCTGCTCCTTCTCTTTCCACTATGCTTGCACATCCTGATGCCGCCAGAGCAAGCAGGCGAAGAATTCGTGCCCTCAGTGGTAACACCGAAATGCTCGCTTCCCAGTCTTCAAAGGAAGGGGGTGCGACTTCAGGCTCCGATGCTATTCAGGAGCTCTCTGGAAAGCCAACCCGCCACGCCGCCAGCAAAAGAAACCGCCAGCGCAAGCAAAAGAAAATCACACTTCTTCAGACTGTTTGGCTCACGTATAGGGAAACCGCGTACCAAAACTCTTGGTTCAACCCCTTTGTTTTGCTCCTCTTCTTTATTTCGCTCTATGGCATTCTTTCTCTCACAAATGGGCCCAACAATTTTCTCGAGCCTTATTTCGTACTTTCCTATCGGATTGAGGGGACAGATCCTGTACAATATGGCAAAGGGCCCAAGGACTTTTGCCTTGTAATAATGGGCATGCTCTTTTTCACCTTCTTCCGTGAGTTTTGGATGCAGGTCATTCTTAAACCCCTGGCATTAACTATGGGCGTACACAAAAAAGCAAAGGTTTCCCGCTTTATGGAGCAGGCCTATTCCATGATTTACTACGGGATGTCTGGTCCTTTTGGTCTCTATATTATGTATCATTCAGACATGTGGTACTTTGAAACCATTCCATTCTACCAGGATTTCCCCCACAAGAGTCACACCGCCCTTTTCAAGTTGTTTTATCTTCTTCAAGCTTCTTTCTGGGCTCAACAGTCAGTTGTGCTCTCTCTCCAATTGGAAAAGCCTAGAAAGGACTTTTACGAGCTCGTCTTTCACCATATCGTTACAATGGCCCTTATTTTCCTTTCGTATAGGTTCCACTTCGCCTCAATAGGCCTTGCTGTTTACATTACTATGGATATCAGCGATTTTTTCTTGGCCTTATCGAAAACTCTCAACTACCTCGACTCTTCGGCAACCGGCCCAGTATTCATCATTTTTATGGGTGTCTGGATTTACCTTCGTCACTATTTGAACCTTCGAATTCTTTACTCAATTCTCACAGAGTTTGCTACTGTAGGTCCCTTTGAGCTGAATTGGGAAACAGAGCAATACAAATGCCCACTCTCGCAATGGATTTCCTTTGGCCTTCTCTTTGCGCTTCAGTTGGTTAATGCATATTGGCTGGCGTTGATCTTGAGAATTGCATACCGCTTTGTTTTTGGAAGTCCTCCTTCGGATGATCGTTCTGAAGACGAGGATGATGAAGAAGAAGTCAACGACGACACGAGCTCCGAGTCTTCGGTTTCGGTAGGCACTGACGAAAAGACAAAGTAACGGAATGAAAAACGATGGAAAATATGATAATAAAAAGGAGCGGTCTATGAATCTAAATATTTTGAGAAACATACCAACTCGACGAACTAATTCTAATCATGATAATAATAAGGGATGTACGATAATAATAAAATATGACCGAAAGAAAACATTTTACTAGCTAGCTATATACAATTAGTTGTCTCTGTACGAAGGGTCTTTTCTTCCTCCTTGGAAAAAAGATATATTGACATTACTGGGCCGCCGAAGCTTCTGTAGAAGTGGTCTTTAGACGTTGCTGCTCAGCTGAATACTGAGAAAACCCTTTGAGACGGCGATTGCGGCCTTTCTGGGCAGCTTTTGACAGAACCCCAACGAAAATGTCAGTAGCTCTCAAGGAGTCGTCATTACCTGGAATTGGGTAAGTAAGCAACGACGGCTCACTATCGGTATCCACCACGCCAATAGTGGGCACATTACCCTGAATGCACTCATATATAGCGTTTCTGTTCTCAACAGGATTAAGCAACACCACAAGATCAGGTTTTACAAGCGATCGCTTCAAACGGGGAGACAGCAGTCTGCCCGTGCTTGTATCTCCCATGTCAACCTCGACACGCTCCCAAAGCTGTGAAATCTCGCGACAGTTGGTCAAGGTGCCGGGCACCCATCTGCGGTGCACATAATAACCTCCTGATCTGTTTGCGGCTGCCTCCAGGCTTCGCTGCTGTCCAGGCCTAGTTCCGACGTACAAGATCAGGCCGCCCTGCTCAGCAATCTGTTCAACAACTTTGGCAGCGCGGCGCAAGTGCACAAGTGTTTGTTCAAGGTCAATAATGTGGATTCCGTCCCTAACACCATAAATAAAAGGCTGCGTGGTTGGTCTAAACATGGACGTGGAATGACCAAGGTGAGCTCCCGCCGCGAGCAGAGTTTCCAGAGAGGTCTGGGCAGGCGTAGGTGGGCGCAGAATATCCTCATGTGGGCGGTACACGTTTTGTACGAGCGATCCAAGGCCGCCCAAGAGTTTAGCTTGATGTTCTCTACGCAGAAACAGTTCTTGCTTGGAGTACGGTTCAGATGCAGGTGTAGGTCTCAAGTTTGGGTACTTTTGTCGGCCGTAGATGTTTCCACCTGTCGTTGACTTCTTGTTACCACTGCCTGAAGTGCCTTTAGCAACGCCCGCAGGTTGTGTTGTAGGGTTCAGTTCCGAAAATACCGAAGAAAGGTTTGCGTTGGTTACAAACTCTTTCAGAAGACTGTCGAATTCTAGGTTGAGCTCCTCAGCTACGCCTTTCGGGAGATCACTTGAGCTGCTAAAGTTTCTGAGCTCGATGGGTGATTTCTTCTTGACAATCTGTTCTACCAGAGCATCTGGATTGTCTACAAACGACGGAGCTGACTCTTCTACTGCTAAGGCCTCGTCCGCAACTGCCGCAACAGTAACAGGCTCAACTGGTTTTTCATTCATGCGAAAATGACTGGTCGAGAAAAGTCGCGATCCTTGACACATGTAAGTACGACAAGAATTACAGCTTCGTTCACTCTGAGTACTTACCTCTCGCCAGGCGAGATGCCACGGATGTCCTCAAAAATGACATTTGTTGTCTCTTTTAGTAGGAGCTTGTCTTCAGATTTCTAGTCTGATCTATGCGGGTGCTCTTGGTGGCTGAAAAAAAAATCTGAAAGTGCCTTTACTTTCGATTGGTAGATTCTCCTAGCGCTTCGAAAATGTTTAGTCATCTTTATGTTCTGATAATTATGCGTGCCTGTTTGTTCCCAGCTAGGATAGTCTGATAGTTAACTGCGAGGCGATATAAAGATAGATGAATCAATCAATTGGAGGTGCAAACTTTGAGGTTTCTAATAGCCATGATCTGGTGCCTGTTCAAGATTGCTCTACACACTATATGCCCTCTGTTAGGTATCAAATCAAAGACTATCAAGGTGCAATGATTCAAGCATCACTTTTCTCCATCCATGATTTCTTGTAAGGCTTTTGATTATCAGCTTTTTGATTCATGTTAATAGCATCAAGATCAGTGGAATTGCCTGCTTTGAAGTTATCGAGACTCTATAGCATCGATATAAGTATGTATTGGAATTCTGAAAAGAGTTGACCTGAACTTTTCATTACCACAGTCGAAAGGCACCAACAACAACAACTGCCACCACGATACCACGACCTTTGAACTCAGGATATTTTAGCACAATGGCATTCAATGATTACAATCAATTTCACTCACAGTCTAGTAACTTATGTGCCTTCCTCAGCTGCCTTTCGGCTCGGCTCTGAGGTCTTACATTCAACTATGTACTCCGGGTAACTTTTGTATTTTTGCTTTGTTTTTCTTCTTCTCCTCTTCCAAATCAGTCTCTCCATACCTCGCGCGCAACAAATATTCATTCGTAATGCCTCCCGTTCAACAAATTCAAGGTATGCATGGCCAAGAGCCCTCTGCTTGGGAAAAGTTCAAGATGGGTGCCATGATGGGTGTATGTCAAATCTATTTTACATGCGATATTTGTTTTTGTCTCGTAGCTAACTGCCAATCAGACTACAGTTGGTGCCGTCATTGGCCTTCTGTTCGGTAAGCTATATTTCTTAGCCACCACTCCACCTTCAACATAAAGCTAACTTTGTCAGGAAGCGTAGCTGTATTTCAACAGGGCCCAGGTCCTAACGGCATCATGAGAAGCATAGGCCAGTACATGATGGGTTCTGCCGCCACCTTTGGTCTTTTCATGTCTATTGGTTCCAGTAAGTGTCAGGAGTCCAAAGAAAAATGTACTTCATGAGTAACTTGCTAATCCTCTACTTTCTAGTCATTCGCTCTGAAGGGCTTGCTCCTCGTTCTCCTCTGGAATGGCAGGTCGCATACACTCGCGCCCGCATCATGTCGCGCGAAGCTGCCGCCAAGAAGCTGTAATTTGGTAGAGCTCTTCTGTACATAGTAAATTAAAGACATGGGTTGGGGTTGTCTATACTGATGTATCTTCCACCATCAAAGTAAATTGTGCCCTTCGAAGTGATACTACTACTATAATTTGTACTTCCGTTAGACTCTCTCTCCCTTTCTTACACTTTTAATAAGCCCGAAGCCATCTGTTGTGCTCAATTGTTTTTTCGCTGCAACATCTTTGACTGAATTACACCGCTTAAGATTAGACCCCCTTCTGCGCAAGCTAGTATTAGTGGCGCCATGAGTTATCTGCAGAGGACGACGCGACAGCAGGAAGCCATAAACTTTGTCAACTTCAATCAGGACTCATCTTGTTTGTCTATAGGGACCAAAAACGGATATGGCATTTTCAACTGCGATCCGTTTGGAAAGTGGTTTTCTGGGGGTAAGTAGCAGCAAGATTGTATGAATTGTCTCACAATATTGACTAACATGTAAAAGTGGATGGAGGAATAGGTGCGGAGACTTCTTTTTGGCAAGATGATTTGTACTAACTCTGTAGGAATTGTTGAAATGCTCTTTTGTACATCGTTAGTGGCGGTGGTGGGCATTGGTGATCAGCCATCATTATCGCCTCGCAGGCTCAAAATTATCAATACCAAGGTATGTTTGCCAATCAAGTTCGACATGTGCGTGCGTTCTAACACTGGCTCAGAGAAAACTAAATATCTGCGAGTTGACGTTTCCAACAGCAGTCCTCAAGGTCAAAATGAACCGCAAACGCCTAGTGGTACTTCTTGAAGAGCAAATCTACATATACGACATCAGCAACATGCAACTTTTACATACAATCGAAACGTCTTCAAATCCTGGGGCCATATGTGCGTTATCACCATCGTCAGAAAATTGCTACTTAGCTTACCCATCGCCTGCTCCACAGAGCACGTCGCCTTTTGCATTTCCATCGCACGTGCCATCTGCTACAGCCACTGGTAACACAACTTCGCCTAACCGAACCGGCGATGTAGTAGTATTTGACACATTGTCTCTGCTCCCTGTGAACGTCATTGAAGCCCATAAGAGTCCACTGTCGGCTGTTGCTCTGAATAGTGAGGGAACTTTGTTGGCTACATCGTCTGACAAAGGAACAATTGTGCGGGTGTTTTCAATTCCCAGCGCTACGAAGGTGAACCAATTTCGCAGAGGAACCTACCCATCAAAAATATTTTCAATGAATTTCAATCTCAGCTCTACTTTGCTGGCAGTGAGTAGTGCTACGGAGACTGTGCACATCTTCCGTCTCGGCCGAGCTGGGCAGCTGTATCAGCCAGCAAAGCCCAAGCCGATAAGAGCTCCCATGTCAACGCCTCCAGAAGAAGACCAGGAAGACGATAGCTCATCTAACGGATCAATTCTTCCACATCTGGTCAATTCTGCGGAAAGCAATACCGGGCTTGATGCATTCATCGAGGCGAAACGCAGAAACGGCACCGTTGCGAGCATAATTCGCCGGTCTTCGCTCAATTTGGGTCGCCATGTTGCTGGCGCCATGGGAACATATTTGCCTTCTGCCGTCACAGAGATTTGGGAGCCCCAGAGAGACTTTGCGTTTGTGAAGCTTCCTGCAGTAGGGGGAATAAAATCTGTTGTTTCGTTCAACGCTACGTCCACTCAGGTTCTTGTAGTGACAAGTGAGGGGTATTTTTATCAATATGCTATTGACCTTGAGCGAGGCGGCGAGTGTGAGCTGGTACAGCAGTACTCGTTGATGGATACTGGCGACGAGACGCCTTCGAATTCCGTCGTAAACAGCACAACTGCAAGTAACGTTAACTAAGCTGATCTGTACGTACACGCCAAATAGCTATAGCTACCAGCGTGCTTTAGCAAATTAAAGCTTAAGTGTAACTATGGGACTAATGTTTAATAATCGCTGACTGTAAGGAATGCGACACCAGAGGCACATTTGTATTGTTATCTTTTTTTACATGAATATTTCTGCTTCTTTAAATTTATTTATTTCACTCTTCTTTTCTCAACTACACCAATTTTCAAGCCATTTCATCCATACGTTAACCTCTCTTTCACAAGCCGATTGCTCAACGAACTCAAAGGTTTGTATTTCGTTGTTGGATATAGGGTGATTCGTTTTGAAGGCTTGCAAGTACGCCACGTGTGAGTGTGCATTTTTATTCTAAATCATCTTGCACCCCCTTGAACTACGAAAGAGGACCAAAGCCATGGCCAACGTAGACACCACCGACGCCGAAATGACGGCGCAAGTTACGGCACTTTCGACAAAATTGCTAGAGGCGATTGACAGGCAAGCTGATCTGGAAGATCAGGTTCAGGTGATGAGAAGGGAACTGGACCACTCTCGCCGAGAGAACATGAAATACGAGGACCAGCTCAAGAACGGCGATCTAGTAAGCACGAGCAACGTAGCTTTGGAAAAGATGAAGCGCTTAGCTGCAGAACAACAGGTATCGCACTTACAGGGAGAAATTGAAGAACTCACTAGCAGTTTGTTCGATGAGGCAAACAAAATGGTTGCCAAGGCTAATCGCGAGACCAACGATCGAGAAAAACGTAACGACCAGTTAGTTCAGCAACTCAAGGAACGCGACGCACTGCTGGAGAACATGCAGGAGCAGTTAACAGGGCTCAAGCTGGTGCTACAGAATATGACTGACCAGCAAAACGATTATGTTTCTAGAGTGGCAGAAGACGAAGATACTGACGACGATCTCGTGGGAAATACACAGGATAATAGCAGTAACCGATGCATTCCGTTGGCAGCTGCCAGTGTTTTCCGACCAGTGGTGCGCCATGATTTACAAAACTTTCAGGAATTTTTGCTGATGGTTCCTCCTCCTCCAGCTTCACGTAGAGCTAGTATAGTCGCTACTGCTGTAGACTCTAGCATTACGAGTGGCCGTGCATCTCCAGCCCACATGAGCAATGGTGACCAGACCCCTACAACCCCAGTAGGAAACGGGCCTTCAATCGGGTCACCCAGTATGACCCCTAGTGGAAACAATAGCACTATGTCGAACACTACAAGTACTTCCAACATAACCTCACTGGCCTCGCGATTTCAAAGCTTGTCTACGAACAATAACTCGAATCCAGTTTTGAAAGATTTCAAATTTTTCAAGCGTTCAGTAGGCGACGACATTGAGCCCACACTGCATCTCGAAACAGCCCCTGGCCTATCGTGGCTTTCCCGTCGCAACATTATGAGCAGCATTCTAGATGGAAGCATTGTGATTGAACCCATTGCAGCTGCTAATGAAGGCTACAAGTTGGTGGTTGCAGGCACTGAAGCTGATGAAGGCGCGCCACCAGAGTATATCGGATTGACGAAAAGTATTAGTGGGGGATCGACGAACACAGTGCAACCTACAACTAGCAATAGTGCGGCTTCTACTCACTCCTCGTACATGCCACTGAACCAGCCATCAATTACGGCGTATATTGCGTCAAGTGGAGGGCACAAAATCAAGACGCATCTGGTAGGAGGGGCCAGTTCAGGTTCACCTGTAGCTACGAGAGCACCGTGCGCACTATGTGGTGAGAAGCGAGATGGCTCATTGTTATACGCTCGCCTTCACAATCTGCGATCTGGTAATAAAGAAAACAAAAAAGACTCGAGTGCTGGTAATAAGGATTCTAGTATAAGCACGACTACGCATGGATATCACGCAAGTAGCGATTCAATCAACAGCCACGCGTCGACGATAAACGACGACAAAAATAGCATAAACAGTAACAACAGCAACATCACGACGACTACGAACAATATGAGCATTGATAATGACAACAGCAGCATTCTGAATGGATTTATTCCAGGAGGATTTCCGGGGCATAACAGCACGCCTAGTGGTGGAAATGCAACGTCTATCAACAGTGTAAGCAGCGGGTACCCATTGTGCTACTACTGCTTGAACCGGTTACGCAGCGTGTGCGACTATGTTTCTTTTATTCGCAGTATCCGAGCAGGGCTGTGGAAGATTGAAGACGAAGCAAGCCAGTTACGGGCTTGGGAAGAGTGTGTACATTTACGGGAGCGCATGTTTTGGGCGCGAAACGGTGGGTACTACATTATCGGCGAAAACGGACAGCCTTTGGATGCGCGTGCGTTACTGAACATGAGTGGGTTTGGCGGGGGAGCAGCAGGCGCAGGGTTTGGGGTAACAAATACAGGGTCTAGACGCACGCTAAGCCGGGTCGGTAGTAAGCCTGGAGAGTACCGGCTTCGGGAAGATGGCGCGGGGCCCAACACGATAAGATCGTTAGACGAGAATGATGAGGGTGTTGGGAAAAAGAATTTACATGCAGAGGTCGAGGCCGTGGGATCAGTGGAGTCCGTGTCGGATGAGAATTCAGCTGCAGCGGACATTAGCCAGAGTAGAAGCGAAAGCGATAGCGGCGAAGCGAGTCCAAGAGAGGCAAGGCGTTCTTCTTCTACTGGAGCAGATCAAAGCGTGAATGAAGCAGCATTACCGGTAGCTCCTATGCCCAACTCTTTTACGTTTTCTGATGTGGAGCCGGTAAGTATACATGCGGCGGCGAAGGCTAGTACAGAGTCATTAGATGATGTATTTGAGGAGGCTTTGAGTACGACACCTTTACCTGCTGAGGACAGCGAGCTCCCTTGAGTTCTATAGGAAAACAGTTTAAGCTGTGAAAGTTTTTTTAGAAGAATTGATTTTGACACGTTCTTTGTGAGTTTGTTTGATTTTCATGTTTTTTAAAGTTTTTTCTGTATTCTCATGTTTTGTGGTTTGAGATTTGACGCTTCCTTGAATTTGGCCAAATCTGCTTTTGGGCCATGGTTTATATTGGGATAAATCTAGCACTTTGATGTATTGATATTCTGGTCAGCGCTAATCTGCTTAATCTTTAGCCTGGAAGAAAAGGGAACCTCGATCGTTGAGAGAAGATTTACATTTTTATTTTTAAGTGTACATTTTCACTTGCGGTAGCCAATTATCAGTTGTTAATTATTATTCCGGGGTAGTGGAAGGGATCGTAACGCACAGGAGGCCCAGCCTGTTCTAGTCTACTTTATGTTACATGGCTATCCGAAAGGGGAACAAGAAACGGGCTAAGCAATTCCATTATTTCACGACTCCATTACCTTACGCTTGCATGCTTTTCGCCCACCTTGCTAGTGAGCTTGGTAGGTTGCTTTACAGTCGTGAATTCAACCGAGTAGATGAGGGCCAGTCGATATCTAGCGCTGGGAGTCTAAAGTTTAATCCAGAGTCTGGTGGAGGAAATCAACTCAGGTTATGATTTTAGCTGTTATACAATAGTTGTCATATGTGTGGACCACTTCTAAACTTTTAATAACGTTAACGTTTAAATTAGTTCGCAATTGCGTAGACTAGCCTAGTCCAGGCCAAGCTTGGTTAACGTTTAGGTTAACGGTCGGTCGGTCGCTTAAAAAAGAAGTTGGTTAATCGGATTTATTGGCAGTCCCAAATAGGTATTTTTAACATTATTCACATTATTCGCAAACATAAACATTTTTTTTTACAATTGAGGTGGACCACTGGCGGCGGTTTCTATTCGATTGTATGCGAATATGAAAATTCGCGAGATCTTGCCCTTTTACTTCATGATATTTTGAATTTTTGTTTCTTCATTTTTTTGGAGACTGTTCGAGGTTTGTTCTAGAATTCCTAGCTTCTACGGGAACTACAGAGTCACATAGCCACCAAGTCACTGATCGCCAAAGATTGGCCACAGGAACCAGACATTCAAAGTAGACAGATACTTTGACTCTATGACAGTCCCAATTTCCAGAGAGAAAGTTAGGGTTTTCCACTAGGGTTCCCCACAAATCTTATTTATAATCAAAACGCACGTGACCACCATAACTTTTTGGTTCCGAAAAAATATCGATTTATTCCGGGAAAATGAAGCCAGCGCCATACACGTACATTGCACATAGTTGATAATATTGAATCAATTAGTTTATTCGATTACAACAAGTTACATGTATGACTGAAATCATTGAGAGGTTGACGATCCAGACAAACAAATACTTTCAGCATACGTTGGAGCAAGATACTCAGGCGAGGAACTAACTTTGTCTGCCAGAAGTTAAGGGCCAATTGATGCTCCTAAAAATCAAATAGAAGTGACTCGAAAACACCGTATGAAGAGCCAATTGCAAGGAAAGCAGCATTTTATCATAGATGACGCATTTATGTTCTACGGTAGTAAATGTTTATATAGTCTAATTTGTTGTTTTTAGGCTTTTTTTTAAGGCTTTTGAAGGGCCGTTCAGTCTGTCGAACAACTCTTGCCATCCTGTATAATGAGAGTCTAGACTTGACAAATTACAGTACTCTTCTGCGCTTTAGATGCTTGAGTGACTACTATATCTAAACGTATGTAGTAGACTCAATGATTGACAGCTTTTCCTATCTTTTCCAAAAGTATGAGATTTCGATCCTAAGGTAAAAAAGTAAAAGGTAAAAAGAAAAAAGTAAAAAATCTTTCGTTTCCCCTTCCATTGTGCAGACCAACACTTTCTATCCATCATTCTTTCTTTCTTTCTTTCTTCCTTCCTCTTTCTTTTTGTGCTTTCTGCCTTTCTCTTTCATATTTCCTTCAAACGTTTTTCACTTTCTTTCACTCAGTCTTGCATAACTCTCTTTCGACACTCACTTATCTACTACAGTTTAAAAATTTAGCACATCCCTCAGCCATGCCGCCATCTTCTCCTTCTCCTGCACACCCGCCTGTATCACTACCGACAATGAAATCGTCTTTCCCGGTACCGCCGTCAACCAGCAGAACCACTCTCAAACTCGGCGCCTCAAAAAGCAGTAGTAAAGACAAAAGTCGGAGCATTATCGACAGTAATATCAGCATTGTCAGCAGTAGTAGTAGTAGCAGCCGCAGCAGCAGCAGTAGTACTAGTAGTACTAGCGTCAGCAACAGTGACACAAATGCTACCAATAACGCAAACTCTTCCAGCAGCAATACAAGACGAAAGACATTAACCCCTCCACCCATTGCTGCTTTACCCACTACTCCTCCGACAAACAAACTATCTAGAGAGTCTATAGAGTCTACGAAAGACGCTCAAAATGCACAGCTAAGCGCCAGCAACCCCTTGGTGCCGCCACGAAAACGATCAAAGGTTTCACGAGCTTGTGACGAAGTAAGTTTATTTAGTTTCCAGTGTCTTCCTTAAATCTCACGTGAGCAACGAGAGATCGTTATTATACTATGTTACTGACAAGTTCTTTTTTTCTGTGTCATAGTGCCGAAGAAAAAAGGTGAGTTTTACTGTCTCTGTTTTTCTTTCTCCGTCAAAGCTATTTCTTGCAATGTCTTTTTGTGGGGAGCATGTTTCTTTCGGACAAATCACATATCTTTTTAACCTCCCTGCTGTTAAACACTGGTTATCGTTCCTTTTGCGGTTAGTGAAAGAAAAATAACCGGAACGTTTTCTCCTATTTTCTCCTATTTTCCCCTCAAAAAGGACATTTTCTTTTCTTTTCTTTTATATTCATTTCATTCTAACTCCATAGATTCGTTGTGACGCCAACCCCGACAATGACGGCGTCGTCACCTGCTCGTCGTGCAAACGCACCGGCGAAAAATGTTCCTTCTGCCGAGTCCCAATGAAACGAGGGCCATCGAAGGGCCAGAGACGGGACTCATCGAACAGCAGTAGCAGTAGCACCAGCACAACTAATCCCGGTTCTGCCAGGACTGGCAGTAGCGGCAACGTTACTGATTCGCCCGAGTTTCCTCCGTCTCCAAAAGTTTCCCGTAAGAGAGCGTTATCGTCCCTTTACCCTACGTCTACGTCCCCTTCATCCTTTTCTGCTTCTTCTTCGTTGGCGGCCTTTCAGCCTCCGGCTATCCCGTCACCAAATACCCGCCACCTTCAGACCGCTCAGGCACTGCCTCAGTTGTCGTCGCCGAACAGAGATCGATTACCGTCCATTGGCTTTCTCACGGCTGCACAGTCGCCTCCAACTCCGTCTTCAAGTCTCGCTTTAGGTCTAGGCATTGCTGGATGGCCTCCCCTGGCTCTTTCTTCCGCCGTAAACGCTTACCCGCCCTCTCTGCAACTGCCTGATATTTCCGCTTCTAAAAAAGGTTTTTCCGGACCTGGGGTAATAGTAAATAATGGCACCAGTAATAACGCCGCTGCATTTATCCCGCTAAAACTGATGGGTCCATCTACAGCGTCTACAGTGTCCTCAGATCGCTCGACAAAACACCCCAAAAACGACCATACTGCTAGCGACTCTCTTGAGCTTAGCTATGGCTCTAGTTCCTCAAACATCACACCTCTCCGATCTGCCGGACATACATCGCGTTCTAATTCTGTGCCGTCTACCCTTCCAAGTAGTATCACTAATACCGACACCAGTACTAACGCTAATACTGACGACAATGCTGACAAATCTCCGGAAAAATTATTTGGCTCCCCCGCATTAACAGCCAAATCTCCCGAAATTAAAACTTTTCCCGTTCTCGACCCGTCAAATTCACCCAAATTGCCCAAATTGCCCGATATACCCTTGCAGCAAGGCACGCTGTCGGCTTCACCAGCTGCTATCACTTACAGGCCAAGACTTTCTCCGGCCCCGGCGCCAATCACAGTCTTAACCACAGACCTACAAGCTGAATGGCTCAACTGGAAAGACCGGCAGATTGACTCCTACTACCAGATCATTCATCCGACATTGCCCATTTTGCCATCGTCAAAAGTCAAACTCAAGTCTTTTCTGGGCGACTGCCCAAACCTGGATCTCAGAAATGCCCTACTCTCAGGTCTCAACGGCCTCGCAATCAAGATGGCGTCTCCAGGCATGTCTTGGTCCAGTCACAAGAATGATTTGCTCAAAGCCGTGACTGCTGTTTCTCAGGCCAGTGGCGGGTACGTGTCCCAAGATCTGCCTCTAGAATCCCGTCTTGTTTATCTCGTTTGCCTTATCTTTCTTTTTCTCTATACTGACGAGCCGCTGTGGCTCTCGTCTGCTATAAGTATAGCATACTCGATGAACTTGCACTATAATACCATGACACAAAATCATTTCTCACTAAAAGCAAAGGATTCGGCGTCGTCTTCGCGCCGAGTTTTTTTGGTTCTTGTCATATTGGATACGATGAACGCAGCTGTCAGAAGCACACCCCCATACATTCCAGAGGCCATGATCCAGTTTACCAAAAACCTCGATGCACAGTGTTTTGGCTCGCCTTCTGGCGTCGAAATTCTTAAACTCTGTATGGGCCTCCGCCACGTGTGCAGCGTACAAAGTCTCAGTCAACAACCATCGTCACCACTATATGCTAAAACTGCTGCCACTGCAGAGCAGCTCTATGTCGAGTTGGACTCTGTTAAAACTGAAATTGAGGGTGTCTGGGATACTATTCCGATATTGAAGGCTCTTTATCATGCAGTGCTTGTCAATATCTGCGGGCTTCAATTTAATACATTAGATCAGGAACTCATATACGCTTCATCCGTCAAAATGGTGTCAAACCTCAACGAGCTCAATACCTTAATGGAGTCGCCGCTCATCTCAATTAACCCACTTATGGGCTACTTTTTCCACTTAGTGTGCGATGGCGCTTGCAAGGTACTGACGGTCCTACCTGATCATCGCCATAACAATAACAATAACAATCAGACCCAGGCATTAGAGATTCAGGCCCTGCGCTCTCAGACTATACAACTGCTTGCTTACTTGCAGACGACTGAGCGGGCGGCAGGCTTTTTTCTTGGTCACCCGATGATTCGAAAACGTATTGACTATATCCTGAATGACCTAGAACCTGTATCCCCGCACTCGCAGAAGCGGTCATCAAATTTACTTCGTGCTACTTCAGAAGGTGTTGAGGAACCGCAACCTTCATATCAATCTCCTCCTCTGAAAACACAAACACAAATGCAGCTATCACCTCAAAACAATACTACTAACGAATGCCAGTACGAAATCACATCGGCAACGCGACTGCTTCAATCACTTCGCGGGTCACCTCCTCGCATATCTCCTCCTTGCAGCGGACCAAATGCTCAGAGCATAACAATGATGGCCACCACTAGCCATAGCGCGTTGGAAAGGCTAGCCAACGTCGCTGATAAGGTAAAACTATTTATTTAACGCATAGCTATTGACATTGAAAAATACACTTTAAGCATCATAACACATGCATACGAACTAGTTTAGCACTAAGTTAATACTGTCGATGGTAGTACGAGTATAGCAAGCAGGTCGCTTGCCATAAAGGCCCTGGAACAGTCCCAAGCCTGCCCTTACCCATACAAACGCCTGCACAGAAACATTGCGTAGATTAAAAGTATAAAACCTCTTACAGGCTAATTTTTCACTCTTTTTCTATTCATTTTTCTATACTCGTCTATTCAATTGCTTGCAAACAACAAGAAAAAGAATTAAACGTAATGGAATCTGCTCCTTTGCTGCCCGTTGACCAGCAGGGCGCAACTGGCGTTCGGCCTCCTCCGTCGCCCAAACACGTCCTCAAGATTGCACTGCGCGTCAAACAGCTCATTGACATCATTGTGCCAATTGACTTTGACCCAGAAGTCGTGACGCGTGCAGACTCGCCTGTCATTACACAGAATGTCATTACTCTCGTACGGGAAGCAGCGGGTGGTCTTGGCGATGGAAAACCAGGGACTAGCTCCCGCAGCTACCAGGCCACCCTCGTGTTTGTGCTCCTAACGGTGCGCCGATGGTATGAGTCAAGCGCCGAGGAAGAGCTACACGACGCCAATTTATACATGCTGCGTGCTAGTGCAGCCGAGCAGATTGGTGCACGCTTAGTCGAGGAGGAAAGAGACGAGCGGTATTTGTTTAGAGATGTTCTTTGCCAACGTTACTCCATCACCTTACATGGCGAAGATAGCAAGCCTGCAAATGCCCTGGAGGTTGCAGTGGACTTGCATGCGACCACAATCATAGCCACTGCGGGATACCAACGGTGCCGGAATTGGCTTTGGCGCGGCTGGATTGTTCAGAGCGGAACCGACCCAGACCAATATGTGTTTTATCAGCATGCTGCCAACACGAATTTCAAGACTCATTTCCATCCCGATCGAATCAAAACCCCGCAATACCAGAACCTCATTCTTCTGACGTTTTCGTTCATTTACCTGATTTTGTATACTCTTACAATCAATACTCTGCAGGGGTCTGGAGATTTCGACTGGTCAGAAGGCCTTTTCTTTGCTTTTACTCTGGGATTTATTGTGGACGAGGCGATCAAGCTGTATCATATTGGTTTTCTTTACATAGGATTCTGGAACTCTTTCAACGACACGCTTTATGCTCTTGTGGCAATCTCGTTTGGATTTAGAGTCATCGCGCTAAGTCATCACTCTGAATCGCCTTCTCGCATAGACTACTTGCTTACTGCTTACCGGCTTTTGGCATGCTGCGCGCCTTTTATATGGTGCCGCCTGCTGTTGTATCTCGAGTCCTTGCAGTTTTTTGGCGCCATGCTTGTTGTGCTGTCTGAGCTAGTCAAGGAGTCTGTTATTTTCTTTGTGCTTCTGCTAGCTGTGTCTGCTGGTTTCTTCCAAGCTTTCATTGGACTCGATTCAAGTGACGGCAGTGTTGATTTCCTGAGCAAGACCTCTGAGCTGATGTTTATGACAATTATGGGCAATCCTGCGTACGACGCACTTGATAATCTGGCACACCCATACGGACAAATTTTGTACTACCTTTTCGCGTTTCTGATTTGCACTTTGTTGCTCAATATCCTAATTGCGCTGTTCACAAGTGCATACGACCATATTTACGACAATGCAACTGAAGAATACTTAGCTCTCCTCGCTGAAAAGACACTTCGGTTTGTGCGTTCTCCGGACGAAAACGTCTATGTGCCACCATTGAACTTGGTTGAGTTGTTTTTCTCAACGCTTCCTTTCGAGTGGTGGCTAGCCGAAGATAAGTTCCAGCGATTGAATGAAATTTATTTGACAGTCCTGTACTCGCCTGTTTTGTTGATTACAGCTTATCGCGAGGCACGCACTGCGCGGCGCATTCACTACAATCGGCTGCGAGGCCTTGCGGACGACGCCAACGAGCGTGACCAAGAGTGGGATCTGATGGATGGATATGACAGCAGTGAGGACGACAGCAGCGACGACGAAGCTATTCATGTTGCACTTCTCAAGCACAACAGACTGCGCCACCGCGGATCCTCTTCGTCGCTTCATACAAGCAATGGAAACAGCGGCAATTCTACGCGAAGCCTTTTGATGCGCCACGAAACGTCCGGTGAACTAGAACAGATGAACAGCGCAATCCAAGCAGGAGATCCTGAGTTTCTCAATAGCCTGGATGAGAAGGCCTGGCTGAAGAAGGTTATTAGACAGGCACCACAAATCGAGTTGGGAGACAAGAGTGGAGCTGGATGGCATAACTACTGGCTGGTGAAAGAGATTCAGGCTCTAAAACAAGATCTGAGCGAGCTCAAACAAGCTAGTGTACAGAGTAGTGCCACCAGCGGTGATTCAGGCCTCAATGGAGAAGCAATTGCCAAGATTGTGAGCGAGGCGGTAAAGCAGGCACTCAAAGAGGCGTGCGATGCTACACCAGTCCAAGATACCCAAGCCAGCACAACTGAGTCAGCCGCACCTTTTGAGGAGGACAATGCGAGCGTAGCGGCAGAAGCGAAACCTTCTCTCACGGAGCAAGCCAGCACCGAGTCTCTCGGGTCTCGGGCGCAGACCCTACCACAGACAGGAGGTGGGTCAACTAAAAAGAAGAAGAATAAGAACAAGAATAAGGGAAACAAGAGTTAAATTGAATTGAATTGGACAGTCTATATTATGAAAGGTACTTGGATGTAATTTATACCCTGTATATTCGTATGTGAAATCAATATACTACCTTCTAATACTAGAATATCCGGCATGCGTAAGTATTGATCATGTTGAAAGTCAATGTTTTGAAACGATCTAGTGTTCGAATAGACTGCTGCAAACGCAGTTTTTGTGATAGATCTAGATTTGGAAACTCTCATCATTACATGGCGCTCGATGTAAGGCTTAAGCACAGCCTCAATGGATGACTAACATATTTAAGATTTTGACTAATCTACTTGACATTTTCAGCTTTTTCGATTCTTTTGAAACTTCTTCTCAACTTTCTTCACCTTTTTTTTCAGTTTATCCTGCTTTTTTTTTTCATTAATTACAGACTAAAGGAACGCTGCTGAGAGACCTTCCATGTCTCGAGCGTCTTTTTCCAGGTTTGAAGCGCTCTTAGGTCTGCCTGCAGCTAATTCTGTATAGTATTTTATTGAAAATAGTTAACGCTCTCTATTGGCCTTATACACGTTGTAAAAGGACTTTTTGCATCAAAAACAATAGGTTGTTGCAAGTCTCTGAAGCCCTGAAAAATATTTAGGTCTGTCCAAGCCCTCTCAGGCCTATTCAGGTGTACTTACGCTTTTGGCATTGGATCTCTTTGAAACGACCTACAGGCATCAACAGTTTCTGTAAGACCCTTCACAACTGCTATCGAACGTATATAATAACGCGAAACAAGCCTTCGTCCTCATCTGTTTGTTGACAACAGCATACAACAACAATGGCCAAAGAGCTCACTCCTCCCCTTCCATCTTTCAATCCTCTCGCATCGGACTCGGGTGCCGGCACACATAATGGCAAAAATATTGGCTCACACACAGGCTCGCCGGCCCCTCCTCCGCCACCACCGCCTGAACTCACGTCTGGTCGCACACACAGCGCAGCCTCTTCGCTGCTCACGAATTATCATCAAGAAGCACCGTCTTCGACGCTGCCATCAATGGTTGTTCCGCCCTACCCTGCGCATGCTTTCTATCCAAACCCCAACACCAACTCTAGCTCTAGTTCTCACGCTCATTCACCTTCTCGCAATCCCCAAGAGTACTACAGGTAAGCTCTTTCACTTCTAGTCAACGTAACCTTTCAAATGATCTAACAATATAGTCACCACTTCCCACGACAGTCTACACATAACCAACACAACCAGCACCAGAAACAGTCATACCCGTACCATTCACAATACCCTCCTCCAGTTCACCAGTCACAACCGCAAACTGTACTGCCTCCAATTAAGACAGCTTTGCACACTGAAACAGAACCAAAGACCAAACGACACAAATCACACAAGCCACATCAAAATCAACAGCAGCCTCCGATACCATTGCTCACGTTGCAAGTCACCTCACCTGTCACTACCTCTCCACCACAGCGCCTGCCCCCACCTCCAACAGACACTTTAGCCGTACCTTCCAGCGCATACTCTCTGGCCTCTCCTCAACTCTCACCTGTATCTTCCGCTTCAACGCCTTCAGCCTACGATGCTCTATCCGATACCAGCACAAGTACCACTTTAACTGCACCTGCGGTCCCTGACTCAACACTTGCCCCTTCTCCGGTGACGGCAAAAAGATCCTTCCGCCAGCGCCGCAAAGACCCCTCTTGCGATTCATGCCGGGAGCGAAAGATCAAGTGCGACGCTACCGAATCGAACGCATGCTCGGAATGCATTTCTCGTCAACTCAAGTGTCAGTTTACAAAGGATACAAACCGTCGTATGAGCTCTATCAAACAAATTAGGGATCTAGAGCAAAGCGTGTTTCGCCTTGTGGCTCAAGTCAACGAGTATCAAAGCCTGCTCAAGGAGTCTCAAATTGCTGTTCCTGACCACCTGATTGCTGCTAGTAACAATTCGAATGAACTCACGCTTTCCAGACCTGAATCGCCGTCGCCTGAAAACCAGTCACTTTCTTTACCACATTTAGCCATTCCCAAATCACCCTCTCCTTCGTCGACCTCTTCACGCCGCAACTCTGAGCTCCTTGACTATTTGACCCCGTCTCCCATGTCACCCAATCCTTACAAACATCAGCTTTTAAAAACGCCTGACTTCTCAGTGAGTTCTCGCTCTCGCCGCTCGTCGTTTTCTTCTCCCAACGCGCCTCTACATGATCATGATTATAGCGCCGTTCTGGAATTTCTAGACAAGTATAATGATAATGCTTTTCGCCCCCCTCCGAGCCGGCGAAATCCTGAAGGCCGTGCTGACGTTACCATTAGTCCATCGCTACAAGTTTTTACCGACATCAAGGCCTTACTGCCACCGCGCGAAGCAGCTGCCATCTTGATAGACTGCTACAAGGACACATACCAACACTGGCTGGCTCCAATCTCTGACTGGTCAATTTTTGTAAAAACGCTTGACACCATTTACGCTAGCTCGAACGATGCCTTATTATCAGACACATGGACCCCTGTACTGTTTGCCGTTCTTGCTCTTGGTGTCCGACAAGGCCAGATTAATGACATCACAATTGACACGGGTACTACATACGCAGCTGTTGCCAAATTTTTAGTTACTCCAGGCTTCATGTCAAATGCCCAACCGGCACTGAATTGGACCTTAGCTACCTTGTTGATATCTGTATATCTGACAGAGTCCAACAACATGGCGCAGGCGTCGGTGTGGATGGGCATGGCGTGGACCATTGCTTACGAACAGGGACTTTTAAGTCCAAAAAACAATAGGCAACAGCAACTCTGGTGGAGCCTTTTTACGTGGGATCGTGTGCTGGCTTTGCGCTTAGGACGGAAAGCGTTTATAATGGAGCGTCATAGTCCAACACACGTCAATGGAAAGGCCGGCTTGTCTAAAGAACTCGTGTATGAAAATTTCATGGTGCACATGATTCAAATATTTGACGTCGCGACCCAGACGCTACATAACCAGTCCGTACTAGCTAAGCCGGCTCTTGATACATTCAACACCCATTTCGAATCTTTTTGGGGGATATTGCCTGAAACCGTCTTGTCAACCAATTTGAATACTCCGCTCAATGGCAAGGACCTGTCAATTTTGTTTCTCATGAAATACACGCAGCACATACTTCTACGTATAAACTTATCGCCGCTGGCTCAAACGCCACAGTTCAATAAGGCTTTAGAGGCTTGCTATCACAACGCAAAGCATATTGCTCGGTACTACCGTCGTTTTAAAACCTACATTGGAACACTATTTGATGCTAGCGAAGTAGACGCCATGTGGACCAAAGAGCTTGGTCGTATCTCGTCGGACATTATGTCGACGCACACATGGCAATGCTTATGCATTCTGCTGGTAAACGAAGATTTCAAGTCTGTCGACATACTTCTGGCGGCCTTGAGCGGGCAGGCAAAGCAACGACCTCAAGTCAAACGATACGGGCTGTTTCTGGACGGCTTTGTGCAGTTTCTAACAGAGTCCTATAAAAACAAGTACGACTTCAGGCCGTTGGAAAGCATGGATGTTGCTGCTATAATATCAACAGATCTGCAAGGCATGGATGCTCATGCTTGGATCTGGCCGCCACTTGTTGGACCAAATGACAATATTAAAGACACAACCTTAACGGCACCTGCTGAAGACACAATTTCATCTGCTACAACACATTCAGCAACTACACCGCCAACATTCAGCACACTTCAAATTCCGAGTGTTGTCATTGATCCAGGCAGCCCAGACTCGCACAACTACGACTCAGATGAAAAGGAGTCAGAAGATGATGTAGCCGCGAGTCCTAAAAACTCTTCTATAGAGACCCCTGTAGGGAAGACATGGAACCACTGGGCGCAGCTTGCAAGTCGAATCAATAAATTGCAAGCAATATGCGCGTCTAGAAACAAGGCACAGCGGAGAGAGAAGACCAAGAAGTCTATATCGCCAGATAACCTGGTATCGCCTGCAACAGTATCCCCCAACGAACGACATCCATCTCCGGCCTCCCGAATGTCTATATCTCACATTTTATAGTAGCAATAATACTGTATATATTTATGAATTCGAATGTCTGAGCTGAGATCCAAATTAAATTTTAGCCATAGTTTTCATGTTTTGCTCCTTTAAGTTGACATTTATTTGTACACCCACCAATCTTACGTGTCAACCCACCACACGAAGTTGACTTCACCTCACCTCATCTCAATCCCACCACATCTTCATATCCTTTTGCAATGTCAATTGAACCCGACAATCAAGTATGTACCTGTTCACATCTTTGCCTTCTTTGATGCCAAACTTGAGGTTGCTCACTGCCGTTAATTTGTATGGACGCTAACACATGTTTAAGCCTCTGTGGGCTACAGCCTCCACATCAACAGCGAATCCCAGCGATCCAGCACCTCGGCTCGCTTCAGCGGGCGGGAACAATGCTCGAGGAATTACTCAACAACAGCAACAGCCGCAACGGCAAACAGGCGGCGGCCAGGTTGCGTTGTCTGCATTGTCGATTGCATACTACAGCCAGTACTTTGATATCGACACTGTTCAAGTATTACGACGGTGCCTAATTGCGCTTAACCCATTCACAAGTGCAAAGTTTTTTGCGTCTTTTTCGGAAGATGACCTTGACTACAACTCGGCAGCAGGGCCGGGAACTTTTGATGTGGCACCAGATTTGTATGGACCCTTCTGGATTGCAACCACCGTCATATTCGCGCTGTTTTTTTCCTCATCCCTCACTGGCGTGTTTTACGCAGCCTACAAGGGGACTCATTACGAGTACCAGTTTGATCTCCTCACGGGCGCTGCCACCATACTTTACTCGTACACGTTCATCTGGCCACCAGTGCTGTGGCTCATCTCCAGCTACGTGCTCAAAATATCGTCCTCTGACGATGGGCCCACTATTTCCCAATTCCTTTGTCTGTTTGGGTACTCCAACATTATCTGGATCCCTGTGGCAGTTTTGGCCGTGAGCCCTCTTGCGGGTGCCTTCCCGCGTGTAGCTGACCTCGTACGCTGGATCGTCGTGGCTTTTGGTTACCTGTTTTCTGCCACTTTTCTGGCCAAGAATTTGAAGCCGGTATTCGTGCCCCGCGAATCGGCAAATGTGATTGTGGACAAGAAGCAGGGATATCTTTTATTGGGGCTTGTGTGTTTGTTACATGTGGCCATTTGTATTACAATTAAGTATCTGTTTTTTGGAAGTCTCAAGCAAGTTGAGGGTGGAAATTGATTCATCAAGATCCTTTGCGCGCAACTTGCAACGAAATTTAGTGGTCGCTTTTGTATGGACCTACTGCCCAGGCTTTTTGAAATGCTACTCTCTATTGCAAATTTGGCGATGCCTCTCTCTCTCTCTCTTTTTTTATTTCCTTTCTCAGATATATCTTTACCGATGCTACTGTGCGGATCATTGGTTTATTCCTACCTACTGCTGCTCTTCCAACCACTTGCGTGTACATGGCCTAGCAATATACCCAGTATTCCTATCCAGTACATCCTATACTTTTTTCACCTTCAAATATATATGTGAGTGATATCTGGTATACAGAATACTGTAGTATGCATAATTCTTAGATATTTCAAGCCGAAATGCATTTGCAAAATTCATTGTAATCTGTATCTTTTGAGAAGAAAAATCCCACGCTCCAAGTTCACTAAACGAATCTGTTGCACATATAGGTCCGCAATCTTGCGATTGTTTGAGCGTAGCGGTACTCATATCATCAAATGTCTTAAAAAGCTCGATATAAATCAAGATCTGAATAGATTTAACCAAGATACTTGTCATATACACAGTATTTACAAACTTCCTGAATGAAAAAAAATAAATGAAAGAGACCATGCAAGTGTCTAGAAAATGCAGGAGGGGGTAAATATACAAGATGGCACGAACAGGGACATAAACATGGACAAGACGTGTGGAAAATGACATATGAAGGGAAGAGGGGGCAATACGGAGAGAGGGAGAAAGAGAGAAAGGAAGAAAGGGAGAAATGGAAAGAGAGAGAGAAAAACAGAGGAGTGGAAAGAGACAGAGGGGGACGAGAAAACCATAAAGAGGAAGAGAGAGGTCAAAACAGAGCGGGAAAAAGAGGTCTTTAGATAACCGGCAACAAAAAGGGAGACAAAGCACACAAAAGACATGAGGTCGAAGATAGAGGCAGGTAGATGAATGGACAGAGCATCCTACTTGCTAGCAAAACTAGTAATACTGGAACGCCGTCACATCTGTTCTTGACCTTTTCAGTTCTCGCATCAAAAACCTCGCCATTCTCGGATGCTTCTCTCTATACCACTGCAAAGCTTCAGCTTCAGTTTCGAACGGCGCTTCGCGTGCAATTATAGCCAGTAGCCGCTCGAAGTTGCTGGTAAGCACTGCTATGGAATTGTAACTGATCTTGTAGTACCCAATCAACCGCCTCTTCTCGTCGGCAGTGATTTTTCCGCTCTTGAATTCAGTATGCGCATGCATTCTTTTTAATGAGCCATGAAGTAGTCGTTTTTCGGCGAACTTGTAGCATTGCGCGAGCGTAGCGTCGTCCGTCGACAGTAGGGATACCACCTGATTATGGGTAGAATTGGATAACTGGAAACCTTCCCGCTCTAGCTTCAGAATTAGGGGAATAATTTTTGTGATTTCCCCAAACTGCATCATCTCTTGAAACTTGAGCCGGAACACCTTGTCATTAGAAAATCGCTCGGTTTTGGGTATGGCAGATACAACTGAGCCAGTACTATACTGTTTCATGGGGACGTACTGTTTGGCAAGATTTTCTCGCAAGAGTGTCCAATACTTGTCAAAAAGATCCCACTGATTAGACATGCCATAGACCTCTGCAATCTTGCGCAAAATGACTGTACTTTCCGCCAGATTATGCTCTCCCCCGTTTTCAACCAGCTTTTCAAGTAGCGCTTCGACTTTGTCAGCCTCTCCACGTCTTGCATAGCCGTGAAGTACCGCCTTATACATTTCAGGTATCAATATGTTTCGTGGAAGATACTGAGACGTCAAGTCTAAGCGTCTGTCGCCGCTAAGATACTCTTCTAGCAATGCTTCACCGGCGCCGTTAGCCCCGTAGTCACGGTCATCACGCTGCAGGCACTCAATCAACACCGCGATGGTTTCAAAGGTTGGAGTCAGCTTTTTGGCTTCGAGGCGCTCGTACACCTCAATCACATTAGAATACATGTGATGATGCAAGTAACCTCTCATCAAGATAGTGTAATGGTAAATGTTAGGCCCGATGGCCGTGTTTTCAAGCTCCAATATAACTTGTTCTGCCTCATTGAACTTTGCTGTCTCGACGAGATACTCTAGCATGACGGAATAAAACTTTGCGTCTGGGAGAATCTGAAGCTTCGACATTTCTTGATACAGCGTTGCAATATCGGCCGTTCGTTGTTTGCGTGCGTAGTGTTGAAACATGATTGTGACAGTATCTATCCTTAGACGCATGCCTTCTTTCTTCATTTGAGCATAAAGCTTGTCTGCCTTGTTAATGGAGTTGGATTCCATGTAGCATTCTAGTAATGCATTGTAGCAGGTAATGTCAGGACTGTGACCCATTTCACTTATCCACTTCATCACCTTTTCCGCGTTGAAAGGGTCTTTGCGGTCAGCACAGAGAGACAAGATGGTTGTCAAGACTGCTCTTGACACTTTAATACCATTCCTGGCCATCTCCGCCAACACATTCATAGCAGATCTAATATCTCGAGAGTCTCTATATGTCAGTAATAAGATCATGAATGAGCGGTCATTAGCTTTTACTCCATCGTCTTTCATTCTATCCAGCGCTTCTCTGACAGCTTTGATGTCTCCCAATGCATATCGGGCATACATGAGAGAGTTGTGGATTTCGACAGTAGGCTTGAGTTTTCGAGCTCTTATGTTATCGTACATGAAGTCAACGATGTCGACGCCTGCAATTTTGGAAATGGCTTCCATGACAATATTGTAATGCTTAATGTTTGGAAGATCACCTCGTCCAAACAATCCTTCAAAAACTCGTTGCATGCCTGCCCAGTCTTCTTTAAAGGCATATGTTTTGAGAACAATATCAAACAGCCAGTCGGCGTGCAAATCAGGATTGCGCTCGTATATTCGAAGGCCAGCATCGTAGTCTTTAAGATATAGAAAAGCTCCCATGGCGCGGTGAAGATCAAAAGACGAACAGAGGCCGAGGTCTTCTTTGACGCCCCAAATATCAATGACCCCAGAATGATTATTGGAGAAATGATAAATATCGAGACAGGTTGTGGCAAGCATTTGCGAAAATGCAGGCCTATCGGTCATCAGACGTCGCAATAGAGCAGTCAACTGGGTATTTTTTTTCATAAGAAAATGCAGTATGATGCGCTCAGTTTTGTATTGGTCTTTATCAAGAAGCTTGAGGGTTCCCAGTTGCTTAAGAAGTATTGAGTGATACAAGTAAAGGCAGTAGTAATTGCGATCTGGAATTGAATTCAGAGTCGTGCCCTCGGCTAAGGAGTAAATGTGTTTAAACGTCGAATAAAGCAGCTCCAGCACACTTTTGTGAGATATAGAGCTTAGTGAGTCTCGAAGTACACCTTCAACAGTTTCAGGTGCGAGATCAACATGAGCGCGCACTCTCGCAGCAAAGTCGTATTTTGTCCGTCGTTTTATGGGCACGAAAGCAAATATTCGATCTATCACTTCCAAGCGATCTTTGCTTTCGCTACTTATCAAATAGGAATAAATATTCCGGCGGACTTTCATTAATTGTGATGCCAGCGACGTATCATTGCTTTGTATGATTTCGTCAACGATGTGAGCTGAGCGTTCAAACCGCAAATAATCTTTGTCTTCAGAAACTATGCTCTTTAGCTCTGATAATATTGAAGTCGGTTGGGTATCGGTGCTGGCTGATGGAGTCGTGGTACTATATGCTGAGGCCAGACCAACACGAGATGGAGGGAAAAGCGAAAGCGTCGAAGGTGACGAGGTCATTAAAGGCTTTGAACCTCCTAAGAGATTCTGGGGGATGACGGCTGGTCTCGCTACTCTATGTACAGGTCGATAAGAAGTCGAAGGGGGCGAGATCCAGTCATTTATGCGAAACGAAAGCTTGTTGGAGCTTAAGAATTTGTGGTATGCTTTTGTATCTTGAATTAGAGACTCGGAAAGGAAGTCCTGTGTGAAGTTTTGCAGACACCATAGCAGTGCTTCACTACGTTTTGAGAGCAGCACCGGATGGCTATGGATTATCTGTCGAGAAGCCATGGTGCGCTATGCACCCCAAGAAGCAATGAGAGGTATGAGAAGAAAAAAAGGGCACAGGTTGGATCACTCAATAAATTAGCCTATGAGCCGATGAGTTAATAAAAAGGTATACTTACAAAACTGGTTTCCCTATAATCCATGTGAGCGCAGCTAGACTCGCGCAATACGCGGAACCGATTCTTGACAAGCAATCTGTCAAGAGATTGTCTATTGCGGGTGGTGGAGCGACAGATCAGAGAAAGAGAGAGCAAACTTAGCAAACTTTTTGTGTGCGGTAGTAGCTTGAAAATTTTAGGCTTCAGAGTACGAATAGCAGAAACAATTCGATGAGAAGGCAAAAGTCCAATCACACAACCCCGATGCAGAAGCAGAGTTTTACAAATCTCACAAGCCTCACAGAAGAGAATAAGGGAAAAGGGCGTGGATCGTAGACGTCAATGATTCTAAAGTGGGCAGAGACTTCTAGCTGCGAGTTCAACCGTTTTGATTCGAGCTGAAAAATTCAGATCAGTCTATAGTTGGGTGCCGGGTAACTTGAGGTTCTGTTAAGCTCCCACAAGCTCCCATGAGCTTCCTTGGTCTCTCTTGAGCTCCATTGTGCTCATCCCTCTGGATCAATCATGGATGCGTTGATTATAGTTCGTGGCTTCAGTTCGTATTTTATTATGATCGCTTTTTTTGTACTTGCCGTGGATTTGCCAAACTTTGCATCCACCTTCGAGGCTCACTAGTACTATGGCTGGCTTAGCGCACGGAGACATCTACCCACAGTGTTATTACAAAGTGTATCAAAATGGAAGGTCTTTCCCGGAATCGGTCATTATCACATCATATTCATGCTATCAGTAGCTTCAGATCTAGATAGTATTTATGCGGCCCAGTTTCCCCAAAACAATCGCAACTTTCTGTTAACCTATATATATATAAATAAAACCATTTTCGATTTGAATACAAGATGGCTGGCGAAAAGGTTCTTGTAACAGGTGCTTCGGGCTTCATTGCCTCCCACATTGTTCAGCAGCTCATTGAGCAAGGCTACCTTGTTGTTGGAACCGTTCGGTCTGATGAGAAGGGCGAGTTCTTCAAAAGACAATACGGTGACAAGTTCCAGTACGCCATCGTTAAGGATATCTCGGTCTTGAACAGCTTTGACCACGTTTTTC
>JAJMAH010000133.1:0-55390 GCA_030564925.1 Geotrichum aggregatum | reverse complement strand
TTTTGACCGTGGGGCACACGGTCGATGAGGCTGCCTATTTGTTCACGCTCATGGAAAAATCGTGCGAGGTCCAGTTTTTGGTAGACTCTTTGGCCAAATCGGACGGGAGCGTTACGAAGCACATAATTGGTGATAAGGAGGCACAGTGGACGTTTGACAGCACATCTGACCCTGAGGGCTTGTATACGGAGTTTCAGCCCGACTATCTGTACGAGGTCAAAAAGTCTGATGGAGAGCTTGAGGCTTGAGGCTCGATTGGACTAGTCTAGTATATACCGGTACAGTGTAGCTACGAACGTCGGCATGCGATGGGTAGCCTTGCTTGTTCAGCAGCTGCCTAGATGTTCCGGTATTTTCCTTAACTCTATGGATACAGAGTTTGCTATTGGCTGTAACATTTGATTTCAGTGTTTATGTTTAAGTGTTTTCTATAAAGCTCGATGAATTATATTGCAGGTGACCTTCCAATGCACGTAATAAAGGATGATACCGGCTATTTCTCAGCTACTCTGGGGGCCTATAGAAAGGCAAGTATTCAGGAAGAGCCCTAATTGCAAGCTCAAATGAACTATAGTATACGAACAATTGCGATTTGCTACAGCTGCAATTGGAAATATTAAGTCAAACATGACGAAATGCCGTTGACGTTGAGTCAGACTTAGGCACGGCGGGAGGAGGCTTAATTTTTACGTGCGTCACATGAAGCTTAAGCTAGCAGTAGACCACGGCAGATACACTGTAGATATTTTGACTATTAGAATCAGATTGATTAGCCTTAACATAATCGACTCGATTCGACTTGATTCGATTCAGCTTCGATGGGTATCTATGTAGGGAAAGAATGTTGTGTCTGAATTGAACGAATATAAGTAGATACGGTCTTGCCTAACCTTCTCCTTCTCTCTATATTTGTATTTCATCACACACCTTTAATTATATTATATCTTCGCAAATATTGCAGTTGACACATTATAATTGCACGCACACGCCCCTCGAGAACTTTTTCTTTCAACGTTTGCAATTAGCTTAAAGCAAAATGTCCTCTCTTCTACGCTCACACATAGTGAACTCTACTTCGATCTCGATCTCGAGCTTGAACTTGAACTCTTCTCTGGATGCCGATACTGTTAATACAGACCACTATGATCCGCCACAACCGCCAAAAAATCCGCCGTTCCCTAGGCCTGATCCGCCAATTATTGTTGACTTCTGGTAAAAGGAGAAATTGATTGTTTCACAAGCATTCATACTTCGACGCGATTTCGATCTTTTACACCCATATTTACACAAACCTATAAAACTATATCATTGCGGATAGTACTCAGAAGTTCACAATGTTGAAATGTCAGTTATGAGTTTGCTGGCATACTGGCTCTTTGTCCACTTGTTGCTCATTCATTCATTCATTCACTGGTTTATTAACATCCTGGCTAAAGATTCAACAATTTCATTAACTATTGGACTCCTTGATTCTTTGATTCCTTGATTACATTGATTCTATTCAACGCGCTCTCATCTTGCAACTTATCTACTGATCCCCCTTACGACAAAAATCTTTCAACTTTACAACTGTACAACCTTACAACTAGCCTCGGCCCACAACTAAGTCTCCTACAACTTGTCCAGCGACTAATTGCCAACAGTAGCAACAACAGCAGCAGCAGCATACCGGTACAAATATGGCTGATCACCAATCAAAAGCTTCGGCTCGAGATTGTGGAATCTCAGGAGAAAGAGTTGCAATGCTAATATCGATTTCAATTAGTTAATTATTAAGTTAGCAGCCTTGGACAACCTCAGTAAGTCTGCTCCTAATCTAGCTCTGGTCTACTGATCCACCAGTCTTAATCTATTGCAAATTCTCTGGTATGCTAGTATTGGTTCTAAGTGCAAAATTTTTCTATTCCTGTGTTGCAATATTGCCAATGCCGAACTGTTTCTCTACCTATCCATGCATCGGTTCATCGGTTTATTGATTCATCGGCTCATACGTTCGTACGTTCATTCATTCATTCATTCATTCATTACAGAGTCCGCGTTGTTCCTTTTGTTTTTTTTCCAGTTCACACCGCATACCATAAATAATCTACATACTCATAAATATTCAACGTCCAAGCAATCCTATTATATCCAATCTCAAGTGCTTTCCTCACACTTATACTTAGTGATTTTCTCGTGGCAAGTAGTGTGTAATTTTACTGTGCACGGCTGAAGACTGGATCACAAACAACTTCCAACAGTTGAAGCTATCAAACAGCTTTCATCGACAATGGCGTAGCCGTACTATCCTCTCAGGTAACCTTAGGCAAACTAGAACAGAAGGCAATGGAGACCAAAAATGAAAAATAAATAAAGATTGCAATTTGGCACTACAACTGCTATACTGCAGCTATGTAAAAAGTGTAAAATGCAAAAATAGCTATTGACGCTCCCACACATACACAGACACACACACGTGTTTCCAATATCAATCTCATTCAGACTTGCAATTTGCAATTGCACAATTACAAAACAAAGAGACGTTAATTTGCCCTCATAGAGGCATACGCCGGAAACACCTTGGCCTTGATCCCCCATCTCAACACATCATTCGCACTCGCACAATCAGAAAACGTTGCACTTGACCCCCCTCCGTATGGCTTTTTGCTTGGCCCACCCATCCGCTTCTTGCGTGGATCAAGCGACCGCAATATCGTCTCCAAACACTTATACGCACGAGCTTCGTCAGCCAGTAAATCACCCTCAAATGTAGATGTGCGATTGTTGCCAGCTCCAGAGGTTGATTCTTCGGCGGCAAAGGATTCGCGCAGAGAGCGAGATGTGGTGCGCGCACTGCGGGTGGATGTCATTGGGCTAAGGCCTTTGTGGTTGAGAAGCTTTTCTGCCAAGTAGTGGAGCCAGAGCACATTCGTGCGAGGACAAAACGCGGACCAATCTACACCGGCTTCATCTTCATCTCGGAATGTGGCCGATGTCGCTGTGCTCGGAGTAGAGATCGTGCTGGAGCTGCCTGTACCTGGATGCGCAGACAAATAAACGTTACTGTTGTAGTCAGTGCTAGTAGGGCTTTCCGACTCGGCGTAACTGATAGAACTGCCCACAGATGGTGATCGTGACACTGAACTGGCAAGGGTGTGGAGCTTCATGATATAAGATCGCATGTAGCGGTAAACGTCAAATTGATAGTCACCTTTACCGCGGTAAAACTTCGGATGATCCATACGTGTATGAAGAACACTTTCTGGGCTGTTAATTCTCGATAGTGTATAGCTTATGAGCGTAATTTTCAGAGTGCTGCGCGCGTGAAGCCAGTTGCGCGTCTCATTCACTAAAGAGCTATCATTTAACGGCGGCCGAGGAGAACTAGCTTCATCTAGCTTTAGTTGGTTCAAAAGATCTTCTTGGCTGATGTCAGTGTTGGTTTTGTCCGCAATAAGGATATTGCCCCAGTGTAGATTACGATGCTCGAATTGAGACTGCTCTTCAGCTTGTGCAAGGGCTGCAACTGTTTGCCAGAAAATTGACTCTGCGTCCGTCCAAGACTCCAGAGTGTACCGCTTGAGATCTATTCCCGCGTCAGTTTGTACAATGACACAGTACAATTGGGAATCTGTAAACAGGTCTGGGCGCACGTTTTTGGATTTGTTCTCGCATGCGAACTTGTCCCACTGCTTGAGCAAGTACGGGGGATATTTGCCTTTGACAACAGCTACATCGATAATGTCTAAAAAGCCATCTAAGCCCGTAACAATTTTTGATATACTTAGCTCTTGCAGAACATCTTCGATAGGCGCTTGATCTAGTTCCTCATTCCCAAAAGGTATAATTTTGTATACTTTAGATTCCGCTTTTTGTATAAAAACCTCACTGTGAGGAGCTTCGTTAAGCTTTTCAAGCTCCCCCAAAGTCTGAGCGCGCTTGGTATATGCTTCAAAGTTCAAAAGTGACTGAATGTTGCACATGTGCAGCAGCTTTTCCATTTGTGAGATATTGTACTGCGCAAATGGCACTGCAATTGCGAGCGATCCTGACTTGTCGGGCCTCGTCAGGGACATCAATGACGAGCTGGCACGCAGCTTGCTCTTTAGCTTTTCGCGAGAAGTTTCATTAGGGGTAGGTAGAGATATGATTGTCTTCTGCATTCCAAGGGAGTCTCCGCTTGACGTGCTAGGAAAAGACATTGATGGCATGCCAAGAAAAGATTTGCGCGAGCTGACCGTGTTGTTTGAGCTTCGAAAAATTGAGCCTGTTGGTGACATGGACATGAGCTTGCGCATGTCTGCAAAAGAACTCTTTTTAGGAGCGTTAGAAACTTGGGGGGTAGGACGTTTTACAGACAAATGAGCTGAGCTGCTGGTAGCCTGGGGAGTGCGTGGCTCTTTGAGAGCTGGATACGGCTGAGTGGGAGAGGCGTCTTTTTTAAATGGCTTAAAAATATTATTAGTAGAGATCGAGGCCATGACAGAATTCCGAGAGCGATGTTTGGCCACAAAAGGCCCATCTTCCGTGTCTGGACCTGGGCCAGAAGAGAAATGAGTTTCACAGTCAACAAGACCCTTTGGTAGAGATATACTGGTTTTGGAAACATTTTTGCGATACTTGATCTTGTCCTTTTTATAAGACAGCATGCTGTTATTGTGCTGGTTCAGTCTAGTGTCGTCCTTGAATAAGACTTGCGAAGACTGGGTTTCAGACACGGCGAAATTGGGAACGGTTCTGTAAGATGTCGTAGAGATCATTGATACAGGCGAGGAAATGTCACTCAGGGCCGAGCCCATGCTTGATGGAGTTATATTTCGAGTGGTATTAGGAGTGGCATATGCAGGGGAATTAATTTGGCCAGGACTATTCAAAGTGAGAGCAGGGGGTTTTGTCTCTATGAAAAAGTCTTTTTTAGATGTACTGGGGCGATTAGCAGCTCCATGAGGAGGAATAGTGGACTGTGGTGAAGGGGGTATTATCAATTGATTAACATCTTCATGCAAAGGCAAGGGAAAGCCGTCGTTGTTGTTGTAGCTTTTGAGGGTTCCAGGTGTCGCAGGACTAGTAGGAGTCTGTGAGTGGTCGTGCTCAATTGGCGACCCTGCGCTCAACGGAGATGATGCGCATTCAACGGAAATGATGGAGAAATGCCGAAGAGTCGAAGTATTAGATACCGTTGAGTCATGCTTGGGTCTGACGATAGGGCTAGAGAGAGCCAGCGAAGTTGCTAGCGACGTGTCGGATGAAGTGGAAATATGTTTTGCGTGGCCTGCTCGGCTTTGAGACGAAATTGAGGATAATGGCCGATTCAGAGCAGCGTTTGGCGAAGGATATGCATTTTGATCGGGTGCGCCAGATTTTAGATTTGATAAAGTGCTGATCCGATCTAGCTCTGACGTCGTTTCTCTTTCCCACTGACTGAATCTCTGGTGGTCTTCACCCCTTTCTCCATTACTGTCGACTTGGGAGCTGAAGCCTAGGCTAGCAAGATCTATTTTCAAGTGAGGAAGCGTAGTCGACGTCAAAAGTGCTGAATTTGAGTCGGCTGGATCTGGCTCGTCCCATGATGGTTTGTTAATGTGGGTTTGAGTTAGGGTCGCCTTATGGTGTGATCGTTTGCGTCCATAGACCGGGGCTTTCAAGGATTCGCCAGAAAACGATCGAAATATGGAATTTCCACGCGAGTGCTTTGATTTTTTCTCTGTAGCTGTGCTTTGAGAAGCCACAGTGGAGGTAAAGTCCATTTGAACAGAACTATGGAGAGTTAGCGGCAATTAATACTGAGTAGAGGTGTTGACTTACCGATAACTGAGAGATTTGGAGTATAGTGGTTTAAAGTCTCGAAAAAAACTCTGGTAACTTAAAAAAAAAGGAGTTAGAAGCGTGGGGCAGAAGCGCGCATCAACGGGTGATGGTAGAGAACGAGTGTGAATTAATGAACGAGTGAGAGACAAATGAATGGTGTCAAATTGAGGAAAAAGAAGAAGAGAAGAAGCGAAGAGAAGAAAAGAAGAAGGGGAGAACAGTCGGATGGAATAAAATAAAATAAAATCTATCTAGTCTAGAGCATGCAATACATTTAATACAGGGTTAGGCTCCTCTATACATGTGAAATAGACGGCGAGCAGACTGGTGTCTTCTTACAAGATCTCAGAGGCCGTTTAAGGGTGCGCTATGCGTAAGCTGGTGCTGGTGCTGAGGTTCCTGGGTTACACCACGTAGATCACCTATAGCTACCCGTTGTTCACTGATCAGTTACCTCACTTGTACCACTCACCGGGACATGGCAACAGAGAAGCACAGCAGCTACGTCAGACCCCTAAAGGCTGGAGACTGGAGTCGGGAGAAAGCGCTGTGGATCTTTCCGCCGTAGCAGCGCCTGATATCGCGATAGCCTTTGGCCTTACTGTATAGCGAAACTATGCACCCATGCACAAACTGCTATTGGCTGTATTAACCACGTGAGTGCTAAAAATCTTCCATGACCCAGCAGAACGCCTTCGGCCACTGCCTCTTCAGCGACTTCATTCCTCAATCAATTGAATTCAATACCAGTTCTTACCATAATCCATCGCTCTCTTCCCTCGGAACTCTCTTGGAACTCCCTCGGAACCCTTTTCTGACCCTCGGAACAGACCCTCTCTAGGGCGACAACGCCCTAGAACATATAATAAATCTAAATATTTTGCATTCTATACACAACATGTTGGCCACAGACGAGCCCACAAGTACCGGTAACCCCCAGGAGGATATAGAGGGGGAGTCCTGGATCACGGAATACGTCGGTTCTACCAGTCACTATCTGTTTGCTGAGGTCCCGGAAGAATTCATTGAGGACGACTTTAACATGACGGGCCTCTCCGCTCTCGTCCCCTTATACAACGAAGCTCTTGAGATGATTCTGGATCTAGAGCCAGAGTATCCAGACGACCTGCCTGATGAGGCCGTCATTGAACGGTCTGCAGCCGTCCTATATGGACTTGTCCATGCCCGCTATATCATCACGCGACAAGGTCTAAACACAATGGCCAAAAAATACGAGTACGGCGACTTTGGCACATGCCCACGCGTAATGTGTAGGGGCACGAGCGTAATTCCCATTGGCCAATCGGATCTGCCAGGCTTTGGATCGGTGAAGTTGTTTTGCCCGTGCTGTAGTGACATCTACGACCCGCAAACGTCGCGCCTCCAGGCCGTTGATGGCGCGTTCTTTGGGACATCCTTTGCGGGCATTCTCCTCAAAACCTTCAAGTCCATTGAACTCGCTTGTGCCGCGGAGCGAGCAAATCAGTTCAGCCTAACTATATACGGATTTAAAGTCTCAGAAAAGAGTGTGTCAGGGCCAAGAATGAAGTGGTTACGTATGGAGCCTAAGAAGCTAGACGACAAGACGCAGACAGAGGCAGGCTCTTCCAAATCGACAAGTAGCGGAGATGGCCAAAGTACCATTAGTGTCAGTGCGGCCAGTGAGCTGTGAGTTGAGTGTTTAGAATCTTCACCTGCATCTTTATACAATACAGTTTCTAGTGTTTTCGATGTTTTTGATGCCCTCAATGCTTCTAAAATTTGCAAAGAGAACAGAGCACGTTGAGCGGAATCGCAAGCTTCAGCAGTCGTTGCTGAACTTAGGCTACGAAGTGTAATATAAGCTCAAAAAATACACTCTCCATAACATACTCATTCCCGTAGAAAGGAATGAGAGGAGTGAGAGTGTTTTTACAAAAAAAACATACTTTACAGAAATCAATGTAATGCCGAATTTTCGGATGACAGTGCACACATTGTAGAGAGTTGGCCCGTCATAGCCAGACTGAAAAGGCCATTCCCTGCGTTGCCCCACATTCAACATTGTCATGAGATGCGATTCAGTTGAAGTTGTGGCCCCTGATAGCTTTTATTAGACAGCTATCCGACTTTCACGAAACTACCCTTATCAAAAGACTATTGTTGCATTACCAGACATCTCTTGGTACTCTCAGCCCACACCGTAAACAACCCCAACCCTGCTAGTGTTCTACCTAGAAACGGTAATAAACGACAGACCGCCGCATTTCTAGAGTTAGGCATTTGTGCGGCTTGTTATGAGAGGATAGGTAAAATCTACAAACGGAAACGAAAACTGACAATCCCCAAATCTCAAATATAGTACATGCTGAAATGGCCCATGTTGTTGAAATAAGCCAAAATCTATAAAACTGGGCTTTGGTTCAGTTCAGACGCTTTCTTCTAATGGCCAGAACTACCTTCTTCTTTTTCTTGCTTCAAATTTTGACACATTGACGTTTTGATTCATAACTATACTACCAACAACTTCTGCCTCTGTTTCTATCTTTTCTGGCATACCTACTCAACTCTCTTAAGCTTTTGATTCTTCTTTCGTTTACGTTGTAATGCCTGAGCATCTCGCTTGTCAGGACTCCACAAACCCGGCACAAGAACCGAGATGTAATCCTTCATCTAAAGACCCTAAAAGTTTAAAAGGTTCTAAAGATCCTGGAAAACTTGGTGATGTAGGCAAAGTGACCTTTCCACTAAACCTTCCACGGCCTTCAGCTGCGCTCGCTTCAGTATCAACTAACCCCATAGCTTCCAACTCATCAATAACAGAAATCGAGACTAAGCCTCACACGGGCAGTAGCAACAGCAGCAGCAAACAAGAGCTCTCTTCAGACCCTCCTCCTTCCGCCTCTTCCCTTCTCTCAAGACCCACAATCAACAACAACAGTCACAACAATTTCCCTGGCCGCGCCTTCAAATTCACCTCAGCAGAAACTGAGTCCAACACTCATGCCAATTCGTATACATTTGGTTCGTCGGCGTATACAACTCCTGCTGTGTCGCCAGGATGCGAAATCAACAACCCTTTCATGACTTTGGCTTTCGCGAGCCCTGACTCTCGTCCACACGATCGCGATGATAACGAACAAAACACTCTCAATGAAGTACCAAGAAAACAGCGGACACGTCGTTGTAGTAGTCAGGGCACGTTCATGCAGCAACAAATGCTACAAGCGCAGCAAATTCAACAAACGCAACAGCCTACTCCAGACAGTAACCATCGTGTACGTGGGGCACGCAGTCGCAGTGGCGGACGGTTCAACGGGTCTTCGCGCGCTGGGTCATCTGTTGATGGACACTACATCGACCCCATGTCGCCGTCCGCGGCGTTTGAGCATCGCATAGGATTTGACACTTTCTACAACAAGCATGCTACGGATTTTGCGTTGACCCTGCAGGCAAAGCACCAGGAATATAAGTTTTCCAGGCTGTCGCGCACTTTCATGTGTGGAACTGATAAAAACAAATACTCGGAAAATGCAATGGCGTGGCTGCTGGAAGAATTGGCAGACGACGGTGATGAAATATTGTGTCTTAGGGTCATCGATCCAAGCTCAAAGATATCAAGTTCAGACAAAGCTTTAGTTGAGAAAAGGTACCGTGACGAAGCGCACAAATTTTTGGAGCACTTGATTTCCAAAAATACAAAAGACAAGAAGATTTCGGTGATTCTGGAGTTTGCTGTGGGTGGAGTTCAAAGCCTGATTAAAAGAATGATAGAAATTCATCAACCATCAATGCTTGTGGTAGGAACCAAAGGTAGATCAATTGAGGGGTTCAAAGGTTTACTTCCAGGGTCTGTTTCCAAATGGTGTTTACAGCACTCGCCCATTCCTGTAGTCGTTGTCAAGCCTATAAGCGAGCAAGAACTCAAAGAGCGCAAAGAACGCAACGAGCGTAAAGAACGCAAAAAGTCTAAGCGCGACCCAAATCACATGTCTTATTTAGATATGAAAGTGGCAGAAGTAGGTGAAGAGCCGAGGGTTTATCATCAGCTGAGTAGCATTGAACTGTTGCCACCACGCTTGCCTGCGTATTTGAGGCGGGACTCTACAGGTGTTCCAATATCAACGCTTTCATCAGTTACAAGCTTGGAAGAGCCAGACCAGCTAGAGTCAGAGGGGCCGAAAAAGCCAAAGGATGAGCAAGTCCGAGCATAAGTACTGGGCTTCAAATTTGCGTTTAATAAATATAAACTCACTCTCTCTTGTACCTTAAGACGGAATATCAATCTGCAAAGGATCATGCATTTTTATCAGGATAATGCTTATTGTAGATGAACGGCTCGCTAACTGTGTCTTTAAATTTCTTCACTTTCACCGCACCCCATCCTCCAATAGCCTCTGCTGTTCTTCCTTTGTCAGCTATTGCTTTTTTCAAGCTTCCATACTGCGCCACCAGCGACAATGAATCGTTTTTGTTGATCCCCTTGATTTTTCCTAGCGCGTCTTGCAGCGTTAGTTCATAATTATCTGTAGCCTGGCCCTGGATGGCCTGGGCGGATGCCGACTCTAAAATCTTAAGCTCGGAAATGTAGCGTCCTGCTTCTTCTGCGCTCCATGCAAGTAAGATAGTGAAATCTTGTCGCAGGCTCGTTTTCGTGAGCTCTTTTAGCGCGTCCTGGTGATTTTCAATGTCGACATAGACAAGTAGAACTCTTAGGCGGGCGTTGAGAGCTTGTGCCGCTCCACTAGTACCACTAGCCGTTCCTGTTCCACCTTGCGTTCTACCTTGAGTTGGCGCTCCGGTCACAGTTACAGATCCCGTCGTTGCTCTCGTTAGCTTAGCCATCCGATTTAGTATATATTCCGGGTGTAAGCGATGATACTTCAACGAGAGAAACAACACTAAACTAGCTGGCCCCGGAATGTAGTCAGGCTCGATTTCACTACTCCATTCCCAAGGCACGTTACGGATGAATTCAAGAATCTTGTTGCGTCTTTGACAGGTTGAAACTAAGATGGCGTTACGGCCTGCGGGGCGTGATCGTTTTAAACCGGCAGTGGCGGTCGTAGAGACTGTGGGCGTTGCGTGAGATAACACTTGAATTGTAGAGGAAGTAGAGGTTGGTGCTGTGAAGGTCGCGTTTCTGAGATTGCCCGGCACTGAATTATTGGTCTGCTGCTGTGTTGTTTTGATGCTTGTGGTCTTGATGGGATTCTTTTTTTCACTGTCAGTAGGTGGTAATGCCTTTGCGGATATGGTATTTACAGCTTCAATAGGATTCGACGTAGCCACATTGGCAAATGATTCAACTGGCGCTGCAGCAGTAGCAGCAGTAGCAGCAGTTAAAGTAGAAGCCGATGCAAGGAAAGGAAGCTTCTTTTTCAGAGGTTTTGCAGGCGTGTTGTTGGCAACTACGCTTTTCAATGAAGTAATATTCTGCAAAATATTGTTGACGCGATTGTCATCCATACCTGTGTCACTGTTTGCAGGGCCCGAAAGACCCGAAGGCTCTGCGGCGTCGTTACCAGTCGCAGTCTCGTTGGCCATTTTATTTCGGGCAGACTGGTGATAAAATTTATATAGGTTAGTGTTGCTCAGTTGATTTGGATTCGGGTTTTTCTTCAGATTCTCCACCACAAACCTTCCCTCAACCAGGCCCAACTACACGCACTCGCATAGAATAATCAATGGCAGAACAGAAACAGACTACTGGTAAGATCATGATAGCTATTGGCAATTTGTGAACCACTACTAATTATTGCTTGTTAGTTGACGTTAACTCGCTAACAACTCCGCAGCTGGCTGAGGTTCAGAAACAGCTTCAGCAGGAGATCGACCACTTCACAGGCTCATTCCAGCAACTACAGCAGGCTCAGTTGAAGTTCAATGAGTGTGGTGAGACCGTCAAAATTACTAGCAAACCAGAAAACGAAGGTGCTTTTCCCTTAACTATTGATGACTCTTGTATTAACACGTTCTAGGCAAAGACATTCTGGTTCCTCTTACGAGCTCGCTCTACGTTCCTGGCAAGATCGTGAACTGCGACAAGTTCATGGTAGATGTTGGCACAGGCTACTATGTTGAAAAGGGTGCTGATGATGCCGTCAAGTTTTTCGCAAAGAAGTCGGCGACGCTAAAGCAGAACATGGTTGATCTGGAAAAGATTGTAAGCACCAAGGCCTCTAATATGAGGGTCATTGAAGATGGTGAGTTTTTTCATGATATTTTTAGCAGACTTCTAATCACCTTCACCAGCTTTAAAACAAAAGATCGCAGCCCAGCAACAGGCTGAGAAGAAGGCCGTTCCTAGTAGTTAATCGCAAAATATTGTACCATAGTTTTTTCGATTTCTTTTGATTCTATTTATCTTCCTTTTGCGTATCTAGTTCTATCGTAACGGGTCCGTCGTTCACGAGATTAACGTCCATCATGGCTCCAAAGACACCGTCTCCAATATCTTCCTGTCCGTTTGGCATACCAGCAGCAACTCTCTCTAAGACCAGATAGTAAAGTGACCGGGCTTCTTCACCTTTGGCTGCGCTATGAAAGTCGGGCTTCGCGCCTTTCTTAACATTTGCCAGTAACGTAAATTGGGAGACTTGAATCTATCTGTTAGGTCCAGCATCGTACACAATATTAGTGAAGGATCATTAACATACCACAAAGCACCTTGCCTCCAATATCAACAACATTTCTCTTCCATTGCTGAGCTCCGTCTTCAGTTGGCCACAGCTTCAGTCTCAAGATCTTGCTCGCGATCTTGTCGCAGTCGGCTTCAGTGTCGTTGCGACCCACGCCTACCAGCACAAGAAGGCCTTGACTGATCCTGTTATTCCGCATATTAGTTAACTTGGCTACTGGTAATCAAATTTGAGGAACGCACATACATGGAGACTACCTTGTCATCCACAGTGACGCTTGCAGACTTGACTCTCTGGATCACAGCTCTCATTTCAATTTGGCTTTCCAGTAGATCTGGAAATGGAAAATATTGGTGGTGAAGTTGATTAGAAGCCAGCTTAAACTTTTTGATCCAAAACGAAGACGAAGGTTCCTTCAAGGCTAGCTTACGCTTCTCTCAATCTTTCTAGCTGCCATCGATTTTTGGTTGAACAGCCTACACACATTTCCATGAGGCCTACTACAGGTGAAACTTGCCATAAAGCGCAGGCCCAGCATGTCCAGCAGTCCTGTTTAAACTCACAACCCTGCTCCCACATACCCTTCTCAAACAGCGACGGCGAGACAACACAGTATCCTCAGCTTTATAATCTCTCTGCGTTGTCTCTAGCAGCTCAGCCTTCTGCTGTATATGAGCCTCCCCATCCTGGTGCCTTGAATGGCTCCACGCCTTCCACGTTTGGGCAAACTGCTCCAGACCACTTGCGGGCTGCACTACAAGCGTCTACAACGCTCGACAACCCTGCGCCCACAACCTCCAAACAACAGCCAAGAGTGCGCAAAACACAGCGTGTGCCCAAATCATGCACTGCTTGTGCACGCAGAAAGGTCAAATGCGACAAGGTCATTCCTTGTAAGCTCTGCGTCGAGAGAGGAGAGGGCCACTTATGCGCTCGCGAGGTTGTCCTTGTGAAAGGATCGATTCACAACGTGAATTTAGCTAGCGAATCCAACGTGCCAAAGTCCTACATAAATAAAATGAGACAGCTTGAGGCCGAAAATCTCGAGCTTCTTAATGAGGTCTCTGCTTTGCAAAAACTAGCAATCAGCCTTCGCTCGCAATCCAATGATTCTCCTTCTGGAAGCTCGCCCTCCCATACACCTATGCCTGGTCTGAATGATCTCGTGTCTCCGTCATCTTCGCACGAGTCTTCTGGACCTCAAAGTGATGCCTCTGTTACTATCTACGCAAATGCAATGGAATACATTTCGCTTGGTATCATTGAAGAAAAGGCTAATGACAACTCAGATGAGTTTGGTCTCGCTTCATCGCGCCGTGTCAAGCTGGATAACACCATCCCTGCATTTTCTCGCAAGCCTCTGAACAAAAAAGACAAACCTCCGTATTGTCCTTCATGTTCTATTGGAGAAATGAGCAACTGCTTTGCTGCACGGCTCCCTTTCGATAGCAGCTCAGTCCCCAAAATATTTCTTTCATTGGCATTTGATTTACCCCCAATATCTCGAAAACAGTCTTTTATGATTGTCAAGTATGCTTTGGAGTGCCTGAACTTTCTTCACTGTGCAATTCATCCGTCCAGCTTCTACCTCGAACATGACTTTTACTGGAATTCGAATCAGCCCAAACAGCTCAAACACGAGTATGACAGAAATCGTGGCCAGTATTTATGGTCGTCTATTTGGTACGCTATTCTTTGTTTAGGGACGTTCTATGCAGATGACGACCTAAAGCAACGCGTAGGTATGGACCCTCAAACTTTTCATGTCATTTCGCACATGCTTTTTGCAGCTTCGTTAGAATGCCTACACCGGGGCGAGTTTTACAAATATCCAGACATTCGCTCAGTTCAAGTGTTTTGTGTTCTTGGGCCTTGCTACCAGGCGTTCTCTGGCATCAACATGCGCAATAGTTTGCTCAACACAATGGTTTACATTTCACAAAGGCTCAACCTCGACAAGATTGATTCTGAAGAAAAGCTCAATATGACCAAGCGCAATGACTACGGCGATGCTGATACATCCACTCGCTTCCTGGATCGCGAGCTTGGGCGCCGGATATGGTGGTCGGTTGTGAATTCGGACTGGCTAGACAGTACTGGAAGAAATTCCATTATTCATCCTAGCTCATTCTCAACAGTAATGCCGGGCAATTTCAATGATCAGGACTTGATAGAGAACGAAACAGGTGACGATTTTGAGATAGACATCCCGTCTCCTTATCCTATGGAGGTGTTTACTGCATCATCGTTCCACATCTACATGAACCATCTGGCGGCCATAAAACGAAGGTACTATTTTGAGTCAGACTTAAATCCAAGCAATCTGCTTGCAGCCAACGAAGAGCTGAACAAACTTTCCAGTTCGCTGCCTCGGCAGTTGAAAAGTTCCAATAGGTTTGTTTACGGAAACTACGAATCTCAAGCGGTTTCTTTCCAGCGGTATTTATTACATCTTACTATCGAATTTGAGCGACTGAAAATCAATCGAACAATGGCACTCTGCATACCAAGGGTTAGATGGAATGAGACCTGTCGACAAGTCTGCCTTCAAAGCGCTCACAATCTACTCATAAGTTGCAGCATCAACGTTCCAATTACATACAAGAAGCATCCCATGGTTTCAGGATATGGAATTGCAGCGGCAGTTTATGTTTTACTTGACCTGCTGGATGATGGTCTTGAGTCTGAGATCAGCGAGCGTCTAAAATGGGTAGACCTGTTCACAACGGTTCTCAAGGAGTTGCAAAAATTCCACCCGCAAGCGCGTCGTGGAATTAGCATAATTACAAAGCTAATCACAGGAGTTCTTCTAAAAGCTGAAGAAAATAGCAAGTCTAAACAGAATCAAGGGCAAAAACGATCCCATGAGCCAAGTGAACCAGCTCCCAACTTGTACGATATAATTCAGCGTCTGACAATTTTGCCTAAAGTGAGTGCTGCACCTGCGCCTATTTTGAGCGCGCAACCTTCATCTAGAGCAAGTACTACCTTAAGTCAAAAAACAGATAGCCAGAATCCAAACAGCCGTCAGAATACAGACACTCTTTCTTCAGGCATCGAAATCAAAAGCAGCACCGGTTCTGCTACTAAATCAAATCTGCTTGAACAACATTCTTGCAAAGGGTTTGAATCTCAGATTGAGGGAGAAAAGACTTACGTCAAAGCTAGCGCCGGTATACCACCAAACTTACCAAATAAAGGTGCAATTGGCGTAGGGTTTGAAACTCCGGGCCCATTGCCCTATTTTGCGGCCTCGCAAGAAACACTGCCATATGCACCCGTATATCCTGTAAGCGACGACATCAATCATGGACACCAAGGTCAAACCGGAATGCCCGCAGCGCAATATCAAGCCGTTAATGTTCAGGATATGAATCAACAACTACAACAGCAACAGCAAATTCCCTTCATAGATAAATCCTCAATAACATATGAGGACCTCGAAATCATGTGTGGACTGAACAATGAAGACTGGGACACCAGTGTGGTTAACTACAATACAGAGTTTGATTTTGACATGTCCATATTGCAGCGTCCACCCCAAGACTGTCCCGACGACGTGTGACATTGGTCGCCAGAAGACTCAATTGCAAATGCGTTACATTTTTCTTCTTTTAATTTTCATTCGGTTAACTGGTTGTTTGTTCGTTTTTGTTGTCTTGTTTCTTTATATATTTTTTATTTCCCCAATAGACTATATATCTAAAAAGAAGCTACTGCTTACAATTCATCAGAAGGATTCAGATACTGGTAGAAGTTGGCGATCGAAGATCTCAGATTGATCCAACTAAGCCCAAGGTACGAGTAAATAAGCGACGCATATATTTTAGCGTTTTGAGCCAATGAGCTTGAGCTTGATTTTGAAGTCGAAGACTTGCCGGTCGTAAAAACTTGGAAATTCGATTTGGCCGCATTGAGCAAATCATTTCTAGTCAAGCTGTTTGTGTTTTTGACTCCAAAAGAATCGACATAGGCTTTCAAATCGCTATCAGACCAAGTGTCAAAAGCGGCTTGGGAAGCTGATGCTAGGCCAGAAGCCACAGAATCGTAGACGTTTTGTCCTGCAGAGGCTATGCCAGCTCCGGTGGAAGAAATTCCACCATGAAGAGAGTCAAGGTAGGAAGCGGCGGATTGAACAAGCTGCTCGCGAGTTCCATCTGCAGCTTGACCTTGCTTGTAGAGCCAGTCCTTGATGTCCTCCTGAGACCACTGGTCGAACGACCAAGCGCCTACGACATCTGCAGTATTGTCTTTGTACTGCTGCATAAGCTTAAGCAAGTCTTGTCTTGACGACGATTTGGCGAAAGGAACACCGCGAGATCTAAGAAAGCTTTCGATACGCGAGCCTGACCACAAGTTGAATGTAGACTCAGCGACAGAATCATAAGTATCAACAACAGCCTGTGTTGCTTTTGAAAAGTAAGGCGTGGCGTGTGACGCTTTGTAGGAAACATAAGTGTCAAAGTCGTCTTTCAAGGATTGTGCGTTTTGGCGTGCAGCGTTGATGAGCTCGCTGTGCTTGTAGGTGCCAGTTGCAGATTCAGGAAGGAGATCGTGGTCTTTGAGCCAAGCTTTCAAGTCACTGTCAGACCAGTCATAGAACAAATTGGACTTAAAATTACCGTCTTTATCAAAGAAGTCTCTGTTTTCAAATTTCAATTTATCACCGAGGCTTGCAGCATTGCTCTGGCCTTGAAGATATATGTATCTCAAGTTGCGACGCAAGGTAGAGAGCAAATGCTTTCTGTCTGTTTTCTCTGGCAAGGAGATTTCGTGTTTGGTTAACAATTGCTTGATATCCTTGGTCGACAGTTTGTCAAAAATAGTCGAGCTTGGGTAGTACGACTGTGCACCCTGTTGAGCCTTTTCCAGTTTCGCGTTTGCTTCTTTGACCAACTGGGAATGGGTCATGGCTTTGACAGCGCTATCCTTCTTATCCAGCAACTTGGCAAGCTCATCCTTTGACCAATATTTGAACGCCCAAGTAGAGAGGTCATTGTAGGCATCCGAAGCTTGCTGCGAAGTTTCATCCCAGGCACCTGCTACCCCGTCTACCAGTTTATCCTTGTTCCCTTTAATCGCATCTGCGGCCTGTCCCAAATACTTCTGAGCATAAGCCGCAAGGTCATTGGTATCCCACGCTGTATAAGGTTTAGTGAACGCGTCCCATTGAGCCGAAGCTTTTTCAAGCAATTCTTCCGTTGTTGACTTTTCAGAGTACTGAATGTTGAAATCGTCGAGAAACTGTTCCAAGGAGGATTTGTCCCACTTGGAAAGAGCTGTTTGGCCAGCGCTGTTGCTTGAGGCAGAGACAAGTGTTCCAACCGTCCCAAGCATTCCAATTGCCAACGGCAATACATAGGTAGTCAATTTCATGATTGTTGCGGACCCAATTGATTTTGTGAGATGTTAAGAATCAGAAGGAAATGAGAGAAATGTCTGTTAATTGAGCAATTGAGCAATTGAGAGAAAGATGAAGAAGAAAAGAGCAAGGCAATCCAATTCAATTCAAAAAAAAACTGGAATAATGCTTTCCTTTATATACACTTTTTTTGACTCCGTTTTGGTCTGCCATACTCTGTTTGGCATGTGCCGTTTTCTGTTCTGTCTAGAATTCTGCTCCGTTCCATTCCAGTAATGATTCTCGATCATGCCCGGCCTTGAGTTGATAGCAGATATGAATTCATTCGAGTAGGTATAGCGCCAGCCGTTGCTGAAGCACGTTTGTTCAATTAAATCTATGCTACACGACAGCTACAGCGTGAAATCGCATCCCAGTGCGTTGATTTTCTGGGTCTACTCTGTCTTCAGTGCCCTTACATGCTCTTGCTGGCCTACAATGCGCATATCGAGGCCTGGTGTATGCTATATTAAAATAAAAGAATTTAGAGTTCCCGGGGTAACTCACATATTTTCTCGTGTCTAATTTGCCCAAAAGGTTCATTCGAAGTTTAAGTGAGTCTGAAGTGACCACCCACCCCCTCTGGGCTCAACCCAGCATACCAGACCTGTGAAGAGCCCAAATTGTTTTCAGCTGCCTTGACGGCCCCCAAAAGTCGCAATATTTGCAATATTTGCAAATTACATGCGATTGAAATTTGAAAGAAATTGATCCTTTCTTTCATAAAAAGCAACAATCTACTACTGGCCGCGGTAGACTAGGTCCAGGTTTGGTCTGGCTTGGTTTACCATGCCATATACTCTCACACTTAATCAATTGTAGACCTGGACCCTAAGGGCCGACTTAGTTAACACAGAAGCTTGCACAGCTGTCAAATCCTTAACCATGTTCAATTGTTCAGTCAAATTCGTGTGACCCGTGTATCTCGTTTGTCAAGCCCAAGCTGCCATATAGTTTACAGATAGTCCAGGCCAGCGGTTTGTATATTACCCTATGAAAGCTTCAATTCAAGCTTTTTGGATGGACTGAGCGTTACCTTTTTATACCGTGTCGTTAAAATTAATGCCTCGAGTCTACACTTCGTCTACTCTGACTAAACTATCTGGTAAACACAAAAGCCTGGTCATAGCACTCAAGAAGTACTCTTTTCAAAAAAGCTAAAGCTCCGAACAATCAGTATAAATTAGTTGTGTAACAAGTTCGATTAATGTTGCTGTTCCATCAGAAGGGATAAGTTTTTTTTTTGATTCTTGTGACGCATATCTCAATTGGGCTATTGATGCCTCAACGCAAGCTGATATTGGCACGCAGCATGGCCGGACTAGCATGCGCTTAAGCCAGTTTACTAGACATTTGAGCAGCAAAAGATGTAACTCTTCATCATTGCAAATGTGAAGGTATTATTTTTCAAATCTACAATTGCAATATACAATATTCACAAATACTTCATCTGCTAAGCCAATGACTCAACTAAAGATGCCCATGCAGCATCATTCCACGGCGCATAAAAAACAGCTTTTAATGAAGAACCCAACCCTTCGCTGGCTATAACATAAGCATTACTCAACTCTGTAGTAGAAACTCCAGAACCTGTTTTCGCAAGTTCCAGAGCGGTATTGGGTTCAACATGGCGCCATACATCGTAGTCCCAGGGCTTGTGAAATGCTGCCTTATACCAAGGATACTTGATATCTGTGCCTTTAGCTTGATTCATAGCAGACAACATTTGAGGTACGTAGTTTGAAGGGTCCTCAGTTTCAAGTCTGACCTCAGGGATAGAAGTCAGTTCATCTTCAGCCGCTTCTATCAAATCGTGATCGTCGACTATTCCAATAGCTCCAAGAGTCAAAGCCACTTTAGTAGATGCGCCATGCTTTCCTATACTACCAAACAGTTGTTCTAAAGCAACTTCCTTCTCGTCTACCCCTCCTTGTGCCCAGAGGACTTGCGCAAGAAGCACAATAACATCCTGGTCTTCATCAGACTCTACCAATGCATGCTTGAAGCACTGAATCGAGCTACCATATTCGTTCAAGAAGTAGTAACTAAGGCCACACGTCAAGAAAGCAGAGAGCCGACTGACTTTAAGCTCCTCAGCTACTTCGCCACCCTGTAATACAGCGTCGTTGGATACATCAGACGCAAACTCGCCATGCTCAATGGCAGCATCGTATTGGCGTGCTCCTAGAGAAACTCGAGCCAGATGGGCTTTGGCTTTGACAAACTTGATGAGCGCGTCTTGGCTTTCAGATTCTTCGTATTCCAATTCGTATAGATTGCATAGTTTGCTCGCATGTTCCATGGCATACTCATAATCCGAGGATCTTTCCAGAAGTAACCCTTGGAGTGTTATGCCCAAATGCGATTCAGGCAAAAGCCTCAAATACTTCTGCAGACTCAGCACAGCACTCTCCAGCTTTTGGCTCACAAGGGTTTCATTTGTGCCAGTCTTCAGTTGTTCAAAAACAGTGAGCGCATAATAAAGTTTTGAAAGCTTGTTGACTCCATTGGAAATTTTGTAGGAATGTTCAAAGCTTTTCTGTGCATCACTAGCATTTCCCAGAGTCTGTGAAATAATGCCCTGACCAATCCAGGCAGGAACAAAATCAGGGTCTATGATAAGCGAGCGACCAATAGCAGCCTCAGATAGTTGCAAATCGCCCTTTTGGATGTAGATAACAGCAAGATTGTTCCATGTAGAAGGCTGCTTTGAGTCTAGGCTCACAGATCGGATGAAGCAGTGCTGTGCGACTTTGATGTTTAAATAAGAGCAGGCAACTCCATAGGCATTCCAGACATCAGCATTATTGTTTTGTAATCTGATGACACGCCTGAAACAATCTATAGAAGCATGTAAAAGACTTGTGTTCTTTTTATTCGCCTGAGCCATAAATATGCGAAGCTGGCCCAATCCCAAGTTGTACCAGGCAATAGCTCGTGTGTTTTTATCTTTTCGAGCATAAACAAAAGAAGCCTTCAAAAAAAGAATGTATATACTTCCAAGAGTGTCGACATCAATAACTCTGGATTCATTTTCAGATTCATCTTTTTTGCCGCAGGTTTCTCCTAAACTGGAGACGGTGACACCATCAATTTCAGAAATCAGTTTTATGTCCTCATTCTCGGAGAGAGCTTGACTGTTCTCTAATACAAGATCGAACAGCAAATTTGTTGAAAGATCATTAATCTTCGATTGAACGTTCAAATACACTTCACAGCATTCACTGAGCACTTTCCACAGATCTTGAGTAAGCTCAAGGCCAACTTTTATAGCCTTCGCAGCGGTCTCGATGCAGGCTGCAGCAAGGAGAGCTGCTTGCCCAAACACTTCCTTCTGTAACTCATATTTAGCAGACATTAGTATGGTCTCAATTAACGCAAATTTCACACCATTTTCGTTCGGCTGCAAAGAAGAAACTTCACGGAAAGTTTTGATGGCCATGCTGTAATCTTGGGTTAGTCGCTGAACAATACCCAGATGATAAGTAGCAATCCAGTTTTCTGGGTCGAGAACATGCGCCCTTGTGAAGGTTTTCGCAGCTGCTACATATCGGCCACTGTTGATGTAGGCTTCACCTAAACCTACCCACGAATTAGAGTCTTCTGGTGATAATCTAATTGCACTTTGAAAACATTTGACGGCTTTTGGGTAATCACGGGAGTTCAGGGTAGCAATGCCTAACGCTCGGTATGGCCAGCTTGGTTCTTTCCCAGAAGACAGACGCACCCTTTCGGAGTCAATCACTCGCGTAGCAACTACTTCTACCAAATCCCACTGCAAGCTATCAGCAAACTCAGTTGCAAGGTGCTCAGCAGCTTCAATCTCTCCACCATCGATCTCAAACGCTTTGTAGAAACATTTGGTTGCTCGTACTACATCATTCAGCACAGTAGAATAAAGTTTACCCAGTGAAGTGAAAGTCGGAGCATGATTGGGACTTTCTTTTAGAGACGAGGTGAAAGCCGCGAACAAAGCTGCGATAGTTTCCTGATCAAATTCTTCTTCAGGTTTCCGAGCTAGCCAATAAGATTGGCCAACTCTCCACCATATCCGCGCTCGATAGTCGCGGCTTAGAAGATCATTTCCGGGTATTCCCTTCATCGACTGAAGTAAACCATTTCTTCCTTCCTCAAAATCACCCTGCAATATTTGACACCATGAGTATTCAAATAAAATAATGGCATTATCAGACTGCTCATCCAATGCGGACTTGAGTAGCTTGATCGCTTCGGGGTACTTCGCCTGTTCTCGATATATGAGTCCCTTACCAATTTTGGCATCAATAAAATGAGGATGGCTCTTCAAGACTTTCTCAAAAAGGTCGAGAGCTAGGTGAAAATTCTTAGGGGCTTGGTAATAGATGTAAGAAGTACCAAGAATACACTGTAAGTGCGTGATAGTGTTGGGGTATAATGAGCCAACTGAGCTCTTGAGACTTTTCTCCAGTTTAAGGCCATTGAGGCCAATATCGCAAGCAGTCTCATATTCTCCAAGCCAGATATAGTACGCACCAAGAATGCGGGCAGCTAAAAGAGAATTGGGTTCTTTGGAAAAGCCATCAGTCATGAGTTCTAGGACAAGAGCGGGGGAAAATGCGGCAGATTCATCTATCTCCTCTATGCCGTCGTCTTCAATTGGTTCCTCACTCTCATTTAGGGGCGGGCTGATGTCACTGTCGGTAGCGCTCGATGATGCCACTTTTTGAGATTCATCTTTAGATTTTTTCTTCGTACCCTCGTCGTTAGATGATTCATTTCCTTTTTGTTCAGTTGCACCTTCTTGGCTATCAAATGGTGAAATCTCAGAAGACAAAAATCCGGTCAAAACCTTGGCTAAGCCTTCATCGGGAAACCTCTCAACAAACGATTTGAGAAGGTTGAAATCGTAGTCATTAAATTTCTCAACGTCTGCCCATTCTATTTCAATTTTCCAAGCTAGAGCGTCTGGCGTTTTGAGTAGAACGGCATCAGACGCCGCATTCCGTATTTTGGCTTGTATTCTGGGCTTCTCCGCTGCTGGTGCAACTTTCAGCATATTGTAAGCGTGGTATAGTAGTTTTGCTTCGGCCGATCTACGCACATCCTCATCGTCAGACCAAGAAAGAAGAGCCTCGTATAACAGAGGAAGCTAGTAATTGCAGGTTAGTAAAATAGTTATCGTCGGGTTGGCTCAACTTACCTGAGACTTGCTATAAATGTCGTACATGGCTTCAGCAGCCGCCTTTGCTTCTTTCGCATTTAGGCGAGACGAGTTTCGATACTGATATTTCTGCAGCAGTTTCTTTTCTAGTTTCTCATAAATAGAAATCAACTTTGGATATGTGACAGAGGGATGGGGCAATCGACCTTCCATGTATTCGAATATCGGGCTCTCTGGAAGCTGGAACTTGAGCATTGCAATATCACTGGCATCCGAGGTATTCTTTTTAGCAAACTGCTTTGCCTTTTCAAACGCCCCCACAGCTTCTACCAATTCATTATTGTGTTGACAGCAAAGAATCAATCCAGCGGTACTGTCTAAAAAATCTTGCACTGAAATTTTGCGAGTTGCTACAACTATCAAGCCTTTCCACGCCAATTTGTTGTAGGGTTCAATTTTAGTGGCACGCTGGTATGCGTTTTGACTTTGACTGAACTGATCAAGCATCTCCAGGCTTTTGCCGAGAAATATCAACCTGATTGATCGTTAGATTGAAGATTAGAAAGCTATCACCACATAACATACGCAATATAACTATTTGGATCGAGCTCGAGAGCATTTTCAGCAAACTCAGCTGCGACGGTATAATTATCGCGAGTAAGTGCCGTCCTGGCCTCTTTGATGAAGAACTTTACTGAGCTCATTTAAGATAGTTGAACCGAAAAATTGCATACAGATCGAAAAAGTAGTCTGTAGGCAAAATGAGAGAAACCACGTTTGTTGCGGTGGTGTATTTATTCAATAGCTTCAATTTGGCCTGTCTAAAAAACGCGTGCTTATATCAGCACGAACGATGTTAAGGTTAACGTCATGATTTGACTACGGCTCAACACGGTAAAGCAACTTTTAGCAGGCAATGCTAGCCACTAATGAATCATGGTTAAAATGGAATGTATTTGACCACATTAGAGCCATTGTATATATACTTAGCATATAGCTAAGTATTGAGTATGTTGTTATATTGATATTTACTTCTTTGGAGCGCTCAACTAAGAAATTGCTTCGCGTCAATCTTTCTGTTAGGAGGTTTGTCCGATTATGTGAATGTGTTCGGTAACTCTCATGTGACCAGTTTAAAGCTTTTTTTCCGAAGACTTCAGATCATGATCGTGGTAATCTGAGTGCTTATGATGCTTAAATTTAGCGTCTCTTTTATGCCACCACCACGACTTTTGATCTTCATAAATGTTGAGTTTCTCGGCCTCGTCAAGCGTATCGTCGTCATCTTCGTCATTCTCTGGCTGTAAAAGAGACAAGACCGTAGTTCCTTTAGCTCCTGAAGATCCATCAATTTTGTATGTTCCGCCAAGGACAAGATCTTTTGCAACTAGTTCTCGTGTACGTCCTAAAGATTCAATGGCACTTACACGATCCATAGTTTCTTCAAGAAGATCATTGAAACCTGGCATGCTGGCTATCTCACGGAATGCCTGCATCATTGGGACGGAGTCAGCGCGTACACAAGATTCTGAGTCAATAGTAAAAATATTGAGGTTGTCATAAACCTGTATGTAGTCTGGGCGAGTCATAATCTTGCGAGCAATCCAGAGAGGCACCTGAGGAAGTGTATGATCGAAGCGGGCATCATTGGCGTCAACACCTTCAGCAATATTTCGCCGATCCATTTCAACTAGTGCTCTGACAAGAAGCATTGCGGAAGTAGAAAATTTGCCACTTTCCATGACATCATCGTCCATGCCCTCTCCAAGCAGGCCGCATTGATTAAGGAACCAGGTACGCTCACGATCAATGAGGCTATGGCATGCGGTGAAGACGTCTTGCTGAGCTGCCACTGCTGTGAGATGTTGAGGTCGTCCTCCCACCAGATTATACACCTGGTTAGCTTCCTTGGTGGATAGCTCTTTACCAAAAAATTGACGACGTGATCGTTGCAAAACGTGTAAGGATTCTTTTCGTGTAAGATCCTTAATGGTTACAACATCTAATCTTGTTCCAAGCTTTTTCAATCTTTCATATACCCAGTAGTCGTCGCTATTGAATATCATAGTTACAAGCCCGCTTCCACTGAGAAACTCCGCTTTTTGTTGCAACAGCTCTATCAAATTTTGTCCTATCTCATCATCACGAATCAAATGGGCATTGTTAATGATCAAGACCAACGGCTTTTGGGTTTTTCTTTTCACTCGCAATGCCACTTCTTCAAGCTTGTTGAAGGCTCGTTCGATATCAAGTAGTGCAGTTGTGTCGCGGGGTCCACGAAGAGAGAACAATGCGCCAATGTAGTCTTCGTAAAACTGGAAATCGAGAGCTTTACCTAGTCTTATCCTGAAAATTTCTGGATCTGCGTGAGCATCAACCATGGTGCAGTTGCTTCCCTGTGCTTTTCTCATGGCTTCTAGAATCATGGACGTTTTGCCAGTACCCTTTTCACCAATGAGCAAGTAATACCGTCCACTGATATTGCCAGCCAAAACCTCGTTGAGTAGGTCCTGATTTGGGCGATCAACCCTATCAAATTAGTATCATATTAAACACACGCATTACCACTTACCAGCCTTCGAGTTCACTCGTGCGGTTGGAATGAAGGCTAAGAGTGAAAGAAGGATCCCCTTCATGGAACGCATCCTCTATTTTCTTGACGGCCCTCTTCTGATATATCTCTTGATACCCAAAGCCGGCTAAAGCCAGCATCGAAAGAGACGCAAGCGTTATACCGGCCGTCTCCAAGCACTTGATCAAAATTTCTTTCATTCTTGATTTGCCATCATCGTCATTTTTTTTTCCGCCATCATTGTCATCGTTATTGAGCTCAATGCCAGGTATGAATGAACGTTGAGCCTGGACTATACGAAGGTGTTGTCCCCAACGGCCTTTCATATAAGGATTGCGCCTAGGATTGGCTGGTGGGCGTAGAAAACGGTTTGCACTCCCGGTGGTAAAATTACAACTGTGAATCTGCAGAGGTCCCTTCTGGAATGCCTTGTTGACTGCAACGCACAATCCAGAGGCTTTCGTCCGCTGAAACCTTACCATAATTGAGAGGGAAGGCCAATACTAACAAAGTTGATCGCAGTCAAGATGGCAGAGTTTAAAGTGAAAATTGAACGAAAACAGGACAAGTAATCAAAGACCGAAAATCAAAAAAATAACGGCCCGCGCCCCTTCTTTGGTCCACACACATGAAGGCAGCGTCTGGCTTGGCTCGGTGTTTCGAAAATGAAAAATTCGTAAGTGGAGCTCCAATGGGCTTTCAGGTATTCAACTGAATCTTTTTCAGCGCCATACCGTAAACTATATCATAAGTAATTCATGACACAAGGCATTCCATTTAAGTGTTCAGCATATTATGTACAAAGTATCTATAACTTGACTCCAGTGTGGATGGCAGCAATACCAAGACTGAGATCTTCATAACCATCACCTGCTAGAGTGAATCCTGCATCTTCAATCATTTGAGCAAACTTGACTTGAGACGGGAAACGAGCAATGCTCTCAACAAGGTACTGGTAAGAGTCTCGATCGTTCACTAATATTTGCCCGAGGAGAGGGATGACATTAAAAGAATATTGCTGGTAAGCAAAGTCAAGAAGAGCATAGTTGACTTTGCTGAACTCGAGACAGCAGAAAACACCACCTGGTTTAAGGACACGGTGGGCAGTCTTGAGAGCTTTGGGTATGTTGGTGAAATTCCTAATTCCAAAAGCAACAGTGTATATATCTTGAGAGTTGTCGGGAATGGCATCAAGAGTCTCAGCATTCTGGACTTTGAAAGTGATACGAGAACCATCCTTGTAAGCAGTGTGTTTAGACCTCTTCTCTCCCTCCATCAACATCTCGGGGTTGATATCAACAATGTTCATTATACTTTCGGTGTCTCCATGAACGCGTGCGGCATGGTCCAGAATTCTAAAAGCAATATCTCCAGTGCCACCAGCAACATCCAAGAAAGACAACGGCTGCCCACCTGGACGTCTACCAGGATCCAGCTTAGAAACAAAATGGTCTTTCCAGAGACGGTGAATTCCCATTGACATCGCATCATTCATGTAGTCGTAATTGGCAGCAACGTTCGAGAATACGCTTTTTACAAGCTTTTCTTTATCTTCTTCGGCGACTGTACGGAATCCGAAATGTGTCGTCTTAGAATCACTTGGAAGGTCAATCTTAATCTGATTGCTATCGGGCTGTACAGGGCCAAGATTCTTTGCGGCATCGCTCGTAGCAAAAGTGCCGGAAAAATTGCGAGTCAGGCAAGACTTCAAAAGCCCATTACCAGCGCGGATAGCCCTACCAGAGGGACGCAATAACGAGGATGTCATTGAAAATTAGGTCAAACTGTAGAGCGATTGGTTAGTCGGCCAGTAGAAAAGGTGCTAAGAAACTATACGAAATAAATGGGAAGAATCGGGCTTCTAATGTGTTACCTAAGCATGGAAATTTTCATTCTATTCACACTTTGCACCCAAACTTCCAACATCAACAACATCAATATCAGCACATTCCTTCATAGAGCCATAATCAAGTTCCGATGCTTCCTTCTGCTCGAGCTTTTGGCAGATCCACAGAGGTTAGAACTATGCCACGCAATGGTTTTGGCTTGAATGAAAATGGGTTTCCGCACAATAGCCGCAATGGCCACTCAGAACAACAAATATTTGGAAGCCCTGCTCCAGGACTCAATTCGAATGGGCACCGGCATGGGCGTACAAGCGTGGAGTTCGAGTCAGATACATATGACGAGTTTGCTAGAATCCTTGACAATCTTCATTTTAATGCATACAAAGATATATTTGACGTTGTTCGGGAATACGGTCGCGTTGCCTCAACAAGGTACGTTGAATTGTCTTGATCTCACGAAAATACTAATGCTTCCAGGGCCCTAAATATATATAATGCAACAGGCACAGAGACCGAAGAGTTTGAAACAGCTACTTTGGAAGCCAACATATGGTCGCTACTCCAGATCATCTTGACGTAAGCTCTATTGATTCTTTTTTTTGAATAAACCTAACTTTCCTAGGTTCCGAACTGCTGATTCGGACGACAAGCAATTGAACATCTACCCGTTTTCATCAGATGCTGCAGTTCAGGAAAAGTTCTTTCTTTTAAACAGACAGGCTCGGGAACATTGGTTAATCCTTTTATGGATACAAGAATCACTGGATACGCCTGAAGAGCCACCTGAACTGAGAGGTGCCAAGTGGATGTACACGCGTAACGCTGCTCAACAAAAACAGCGCACCGTAATACAGCCAAAATATCTGGGAGCCAAGTCCTCGCAGGGCCAGAATTCTGGTGACAACATTGTGACAGAGTTAGACTCCGACGCCCCGCTGCGACAGAACAAGCAGCTTGCGCAAGAAGACGAAGCGTTTGATCGGACTATTTTCAAATACATTTTTTCACTAGTTCGTGCTCGAAAATACGATGAGGCGCACAAAGTATGCGAACAAACTGGGAACTGGTCACTTTCACTTGCCCTGCGGGGTCAGAATGTCTACTTTGATCCAGAAATCGAAGGCTTCATGCTAGGTGAGTCGGCTGAAAGTCGCGGGATCCAAAACAAAATGCTTTGGCGCCGCATGTGCTGGAAGCTTACCAAAGCTGAGAATCTTGATCCCTATGAGCGTGGAATTTACGGCATTCTTAGCAGTGATCTGGAAAGTGTTCTCAATCTTAGCGACACCTGGGAAACACAACTTTTAGCATTCATGTCTTACTTAGTGGCCACAGAAACAGAAGAAGCTCTAAAAGGTCGCTGCGAGTCAGAAGTTGAAGCTCTTCCCATTCCCAAGAGCTCGTTTACTACATCTCATGAAGTTTTGGAGATCCTCGCTCACTCAGCAAATCCAGAAATCAAAAAGCAAAGCAAGCATGTCTTGCGACAAGTTCTCGGTGCAATAATTGAGGGAGACATGACTTCTATAATTGATGCTCTAGGGGCCAATATTGAAGGCCTCATAAAGGGCGCTGCTATCATGTTCAATGCAGATGACACGATGAAGGTACTTCGCATCGCCACTCACTTGGTTCTCTTTTTACGGCAACTTGGTATGGATGTGGGAAATTCCAAGAGTTATGCATTAATCGTGGACGCATATACTGAACTTTTACGTGGAGAAGGCAAAAATGAACTGCTGCCGTTATATGTGTCTTACTTACCGGACCAGATGGCTATTGATACCTACTCTTTTCTTCTAGCTACAATCACTAGCAGTGAAGAACGTAACCAGCACATTCAATTGGCTAGGAAATATGGATTGAACATGCCAGACACCATTCGCAAGGCTGTTAGCCGAGTTTTTGCGGAACATCCCGACCAATACAAACAATCTGACGAGATTCAGTTTACTTCTGAAGTGACGCAGTCTGACCTCAATCTATGTCACGCCGTCGCTTGGTATAAGGACGCCATGATGTGGCCCGATGCAATGTATGCTTGCGTAATGCTCTATCGCTCCTTCCTGGGCGTCGGAAAGATTCAGTCGGCCAGGGAATTTGGAGACCTCGTTCCTTGGGCATATACCTCCAATAAATACGAAGCCTATGTTATCGGGCAAAATTCAGGACCAATTTCACTTGAAAATCAGAGCGTGGGTACGGCTACGGTTAGCGAAACAGTGCGGTTGGAATTTTACGAGTATGGACAGTTGGTTGCCTGTTTCCAGAAAATACAAAGCTGGAATGACCATTTTGCTAAAATCTCAGATCAGGATTTGAGTATTTCAGGAAATGAACGTCGAAGCTCAGTTATGAGTAATGGAAGCACTTCGTCAAATAACGGAGCTAGGAAACGCGATCTCACTCAACTGTGGAAACGAGAAGCCATCGCTATTGTAACAAGCCTTTCTGATGCTATTCATGCTATTAGCCAAACATGGATGATTGCCGTGCTCGAATCTTCGGACATTGACTTGGATGCTATTGCAGAAGTTACGCGCCTACGCACCTGGTACATTCCTTTTCTTCTGATGGAGTTGCTGCGAGTATTTATAGAGGCCCAGGTAGCGGATTTCAGCTTTTTGAGGCAGGCTGCTGGACTAGCCACTTTTGTTGCTGCAGAAGACTTTAAGCTATATGAGTTGTTTATTGCCAACGGTTCTCTGAGCGCATTTTTGGGTGGAATTGCTGACGCTTGTGCAGATGGCGTTGCCCACGGAGAGCAAGGTATTTTCGAGTAATGTAATTGTAATTCTGTTAGATTCTGTTTACACACAAAGATTCATTATTAAACGTCTCATCTATCTAGTTCAACGCAGCAGCTTTTTCGTACAAAAGATCAACGGCGTTTGACATGTGCCTTACAGTATCAAGAGCAGCACCATAGGTAGCATCATTTGTAGGCTCTTCGTAGACAAATAACCATCCATTCCCTTGGTCCAACACTCCATAAAACACCTTATCCAAAATCATTTGACTTAGTTTCCCTTCTACCTGGCGGGTCTCCAAGCCAATAATTTCGGAAATATGAGAAATCTCCACACATGAGAAGGGTTCGATAACTTTCACCAAATTTTGTTCAAGCAAAGCATCGTAAAGATCAGTAAAGTGTGATCGAATGAAGGGATCAGAGGAAAGCTCCTTACCAAACAGCTCTAGTGCACGTTCAAATTCTTTCAAGCTTCTATGGGAATATGCCAGAGCAATGGCTTTCATGGCATCAATATCACGGCCAGCATACTTGATTACTGCCTTGTTTGTTAATAAGGACTCAACGTCGTCCGATAGATTAAGCATGATTTTGCTCAAAAGTACGTATTTAAGCGCAGAAATAGCTCTTGGATCTTCCTGACCCGAGTATCCCTCAAATGCTTCGTAGAAATAAGAGAATGCGGTCTTGTAATCTTTATCCTCGGCCTGGAGGATACCACTGAGGTTATCGAGTTTTGCCTGAGTTAGAGGATCCGTATAAATAGAGCTAGCGCTCGTTCGGGCGCTGGTAAGACAAGCTTTACTCTTGGGAATATTTCGCAAGGCATGATAAACCTGAGTCTCCAAAAGCTGGACCTCAACCAATGCCTTCTTATCATCTAATCGCTTCAGTTCTCTTAGCAGAGAGTTGATTAAAGTTATGGCTTCGTTGTATGCCTCTTTTTCATAGAGTAGAGAGATGAGGCGGGTCTGAAGACTTTGTCGCAAGAAGTTTCGCTTCTCTTTAATAGCCCATTCGATACTATCTTTGGTAGTTCTGATCTGTATGTCGGTGGTGTTTGGAATTGTTGAAAAGAGATCAATCAAGCTACGGACTGTGGAGTTAGAAGCTTCTAAGAGAGTAAGCTAGTGGTTTACTTACTGATCTTGACAGTCTTTGACTTTGCGAAGGATCCCAGAATCGTTTGAGACGTTTTGATCAAACGCGCAAGCTCCTCGACCTTACTGTGGCAAAAGTTAGCGGAGGCGTTCAGAAAGCATTCAATTGCCAACATACTTATTATCACAGTAAAGCTTACCCAGCTCGTTCAATCCCTGCTCCTGTATCAATATGGCCTTGTCATTCGACCCAGCAGGCTTTGCGAGAAGAGTGTGATAAGCAGCCTCGGCTTCAGCAAGTTTGTTGGCCTTGACAAGTTGGCGTGCGTTCTCCAGCTCATCAGAAGTAGGAGTGCTCATTATGAAAGTCGTGAAGTTCTACAGATGGAATGGGATAGGATCGAAGCTGTTTAATAGAGGCGAGGTGGTGGCAAGCGATGTTGAAATTGAGTTCTGGCAGAAGAGTCAAGTTCCCTCATTACGGAGGGTAACTCAACTTAATTGGAAAAAACAACAAACAATTCTGTCCGCTCACTAACCTCTTTGACTAAAATATTTCACCAGGAATTTAGAACGAGACCAGGTAGTTTCTATTGGTTGCGTAGACTCAATACGTTATTTTCTCTTTAGATAGAGTGTCAAAGAGCAGCATATCATTGAGAGTATCCCAAAGCATATTTGCCGGTTCCCTTTCCAGCTTGTGAGTTTACGATCATGTTCAATCAGACAGCTACCAAGCCTGCCTTTGGTGGTGGCTCAGGCACTTCTGGCAACCTTTTTGGCGGCGGCGGTTCTTCAGCTTTTGGAACCAGCAACAACAACCCGCAAAATTCAGGAAGCTCATTTGGTGGATTCGGCGCTCAGAGCCAGAACAATGCCCCCTCATCTTTTGGATTCGGCGCTAATAACAATACCAGCAACAATGCATTTGGTGCCCAGAATCAGCAGAACACAGGCTTGAGCGCATCTAGTTCGGGAGGCTCGTTGTTTGGAAATACTCAACAGCAGCAGTCTCAGCCTCAGCAATCTCAATCTCAACCTCAACAGACATCAATGTTTGGCGGTGGATCTGGTTTGTTTGGTGGATCTGCCAATAAGCCAGCCGGTGGTGTTCTGGGAAATTTAACTGGCACCAACCCACAAAACTCACTATTTTCAAACCCATCGCCTGTGCTTCCCGTGCCCAATCAAAACGAATCTTTGTTCCAGAAGAATTCCCTTTTTTCCGTCTCTTCTTCAGACGCTGATGCTGCCAAGTTCAAAGAAAGTTTGAATGGGCAGCAAGCTCAATCTCAGGCTCAGTCCCAACATCAGAACTCTACGTATCCTGCCAGTCCAAGCACAAACAATACCCCCCATCCCTCTATGCCTCTAAGACACTCTCAGTCATCTATTACTTTGGGCAACGGCCTTGGACACCGACGCCCCAATACCCCCAGCTGGGCAACTGAGAAGAGATATAAACCTACTACCCCTTCAAACTTAAGACACGTGAGCTCATTTAACACTACTGAGCGCGGACCCATGTCGGTGCGCAAAGCTTCTCCACAGTCTCCTACGAATTCGTTTGGCACTTCTTTTTCAGGAGTCTCAAAGCCATCCCAGACGAAGAAGAAGTCCAACATGCAAGAGGATCCCCCACCAGCTCGAAGCATTTACGACTCTGACTCTTCCAATTTATCTATGGTTCACAAAGCTGACAGCAGTATTTCGACAAGCCGTAGAATCTCCATGACCTCAAACATTGGAACTCCGGTTGCTTCTAGTCCTCGCCCTGCGAAGTTTATGGACTACTCCCTTTCGGTTGTTATTTTCGGTTTTCCTTCTTCGGTTACCCAAGCAGTAGTAGCTCATTTTTCGCGATTTGGCACAATCTCTGAAAACGTTGACTCTAACAGCCGTCTCACAGTCATGGCGTCGCCCAACAAGTCACTCAGAGCCCCGCCTACGCCAATTCAAACCGGAAAAAACTGGCTGAAGATTACATATGACAATCCTGCATCAGCCTCACGAGCGATACAGGAAAATGGAACTTTGATTGCTGGCCAGTACGTTGTGGGCTGCATTCCCCTGACAGCACAAAACCACAAGGAATTTGAGATTGCTAGCGAGACCTCTATGCTTGCTGGCCTTCGATCTCCTGGCGGCGAATCCATTGGTGACTACTCGGTCTTTGATGACACCACGGTTGACTTTACTGACGGCAATATCCTTCCTCCAGATGTTACGGAGGAATTGGAAGACCGCTCTTCGATGTTGACCCAGAACAATGGAAAGTCCTTAGGAAGAACCGTTTCGATGCCCTCTCTCGCAGGCAGCAAACGAGTAAAGCTGAAGGATGGTCGCACTATCTTCAACAAGTCCTCTAACAAAGTTCGTTACTCTCCTTCTCTATTCGGAATTGCGCAAGAGCCCGACCATGACCCTAAGTCGGCAGAAAAATCGCAGGTTACTGGCGGGTCCGATGGTGATAAGCGCCTTCAGTCTGGCAAGCAAGGCTGGATGAGCTGGACAAGTAAGAAGGCACAAGAGCTTGTATTTGGCTGGGACGACTTATAATACCAAAAATCGCATATGTATTTAGATAGACAAAGTTATTAATTAAACCTGTACAGTAGTTTATTTGCAGACAAGTTTTCGTAGACTCCACCCTAACCCAGTGAAAAGTTTCTGGGGAACTCAAAATTGCAAGGTTAATTATGAAGAAGCGCACTCTTTAACGGAGTTCACACATTATATATCGTATATATCACAACCATGATTCCATTTGCTTTTTGCCAGAGAGCATGCGCGAGGGTTTTGGTAGCGCCTGCTGCCACAGTCTCATGGGGAGCTCGCGCTTCTCATTACGGTACCAGTGCTAGACCAGCTCGAGGTGCGAACTCAGTCAAGCGAAGTCGTCGGCTATCGCCTCATGTGTCAGCCAAGGTTATTGGGCAGAAGTCAGGGAGAAACAACAGCAGGGATATGGGTGGCAAATCTAGGGACAGAATGGACAGGCCTGAGAGAACTGAGAAGTTTGACAGGTCGGAAATGTCTAGCAGATCCTTTGACCCTGAAAGGTTTGATAAAATCAATCGGCTCGATAAGTCTCTTAGGCCTGAAAGGTTTGCTAAGCTTGATAGATCTGAAAGGCTCGATAAAACTGATAGATCTGAGAGGTTCAAGGCCGGAAGATCTGATAGACCTGAACGATCTGGTAAACCTGAAAGACCAGGCAGACCCGTGAGATCTGGTCGGATTGAAAGGTCCAATAAGGCAGAAAGATCTAACAAGTCTGATAAGTCCGAGACCAGAAAAAAGGAAGCTGGAAGGCCTGGCGGCCGACGGCGGTTAGATCCCAACGCAAATCCAACGAACGACCCAGCGTACATGGTCGGCCCTCCAAACAGCGGAAATTTTGCGAGCTTGAAAGTTGTAAAAAAGGCCGAGCGGACAGAGAACCAAGGGGTTTTAAGCAAAATTGACGATTTTGCTGCTCTTAAAATTGAACCAGGAGTGCGGCAAGGAATTCTGGAAAATGTGCTGTCACATCTAGAGTACAAGAAACCTACAGCAATCCAAATTCTAGGAATTAAAGCGATTCAAGCCCGAAAACGCTCAACGGAGCAATTTAGATCTTACCTGATTGCTGCTGAAACGGGGTCGGGCAAAACTATAGCCTACATGGCACCGCTGATGAGCAAACTTAAAGAAGAAGAGCTTACGCGGAAGGACTGGGATCAAATCAAAGATTTACCTATTGTGCGATCCGTTATTTTGGTGCCTACACTAGAATTGGTTAATCAGGTTATTTCGACAGTCAAAGCGATATCTCATTCAGCCAAACTATCTTCCATAGCTTTGACGGCTGATATATCACCTCGCGGAATAAGAGACTCATTGAAAAGACGAATAGATGTGCTGGTGTGCACACCAGAAAAGTTTCTGCAAGTTTTCAAAGACCCCAACTCGTTGAGGGGTCATTTGAAATATTGCAGATTTCTGGCTGTTGACGAAGCAGATACTCTCATGGATGAGACTTTTGTGGAGCACACACAAAGGGTCATTGAAGGAGTCCCTTCTATTGCTGATCTAGTATTTTGCTCTGCTACCATCCCACGCCGTTTTGACCGCATAATGCGCAAGTTGTATCCTGACGTGGAGCGAATTGTTGCCCCTAACATTCACAAAATTCCACGCCATGTGGACTTTAGAGTCATTGAAGTGTTCAACCCGCCCTACCTCAACTCTAAACCTCTCGCACTGCAGCAGGCGCTTTACGCCATCCACAACGACAATACAGAGCCAGGACGCGTAAAGCGCACAGTTGTTTTTGTTAACAGTAAAGATGCGTTGGAGCCAATTGTCACCACGCTGATAGAAAAGGGATACGACGCTGTATCTGTGTCTGGTGGAATGACCCTCGATGAGCGCAAAGAAATTGTCAGCTCGTTCGTGGAGCCTATTCCTTTAGCTCCCAACGCTAATGAGGCTGTTGTTTCCAAAGTAAAAGTTTTGGTGACCACAGACTTACTGGCTCGAGGAATTGATATGGATAATGTGCGCAACGTGATTCTGTACGATTTGCCGTACTCTTCGGTCGACCTCTTGCACCGAGCAGGACGTACAGGCCGCATGGGCAAGCGCGGGCGTGTGTTTCTGTTTGTGGACAAGAAGGAAAGTCGCAGTTGGGTCAAGGGCCTGGAAAAGGTAGTAAGACGAGGCATGGCTTTGGCTTAAACTCAGGTAATAGCGGTGCCTATTACTTTGTACATATCATAATTTGCGCCTAATAGAATAAATTTTGTCACGATTAATACATATAGCCATCTCCCATGTTGGCGATATTCAATATGTAATCAATTACTCAGCAAGCAGCAGTAGTTTTACGAAAATTATTCATTGAAAAAAGTTCCAGTCATCCCTAGACAGGAAGGAAGCTTCAAATGAGTTTCCAGTTTGAGGAGAATGGTGTTTTAAGTTCTTTGGGACAATGGGCTAGAGAAACAGAGCTATTCATCGCAGGTGATAGTGTCAAACTATACAACGGTAAGTGAATACACTTGCAAGGCAAGCAAGAGCACAATTAGGAAGCCCGAAAGCTAAACGAAAACTGAAAGACAGATCTGGGGCAGGATCAACACTGATAGCAGAGCAGCAGATTTCTGGCACCAAAGATCCAGGTGTACCAATAATTCATTGTAAAGAAGAGTTCATTTTGGGCCCTCGGGTAGCGAAACAGGCTTTTCCTGAAGCTTGGGTGGAATTCCCTGCTGCCAGACAGTCGCTTATCAAGCTGGCTCTTTTGCGCGAAAAGTCTAAGGGGTCTGTATCCAAATATAGCGTCTATATTGATGCTCTGCCAAATACGAAAGATTTGGGCCTCCCTGTGTTTTGGCCCGCAGACCAGCAAGAATGGCTCATGGGCACCAACTTATACGGATCGCTCCAAAGCAAGGTTGACAGCTGGCGAGCCGAATGGGAAAGCTTAAAAAAAATTGTTGGAGAAGAAGATTTCGAAGAGAAAGGTGCATTTCCTTTTGAGCTATATTCATGGGCATGTGGTATATTTATGTCTCGTGCATTTCCTGCACGCGTGGTGTACGAAGATGAAGAAAGTCAGGACTTGTCAATGCTGGTACCCGTCGTGGACTCGCTCAATCACCAACCTGGAACACCGGTCCTTTGGGATGGCAGAAGAGGTACAGGATTTACGTTTTCTGTGTGCCACTTAGTTGAGCGCGGCGCCCAAGTTTTCAACAATTACGGGCCCAAAACTAATCAAGAGTTGCTGTTTGGCTACGGATTCTGCGTAGAAGCAGCAGAGCCCTTTGACACTGTTACGCTACGGATGGAAATTCCATCTAGCTATGGCTCTTTGCTCGGGCTATGTGATATTGATAATGGCAAAACTGATTTTCTGCTGTCTCAAGATGCAGGGATTGATCCTGCAATGATATCTCTATTCACTTTCTTGGGTGTTCCGCCATATTTACAACTGACAGATTTAAAGCGGGGATTTTCGCTTGCTGAGTCCGTCGCAGGGCTCCAGATTCTGATAAATGCACTTAAGAAGAAGCTGCAAGACTTGAAGGCTTTTGAACCAAAAGAAGTTCAAGATGGAGGCGTCAGACTTGACTATGTACGAATGTACCGACGTGGTCAACGCAATATTTTAGAAAAAAGCATAAGCGAAGCTAACCACCTCAAAGCTGTCAAGCTGCTAAAGGCTAAAGCGATACTTGACCTCAACGAGATTTTAGATCCCAACAGGGACGTCGATATCGGCAATGTCAAGTATTGGGCCGGCATGAGATCAGCTCTTACCGCCATATTTGGAGCCGAGACTTCTAGAGAGTTTGACGAGTTAGGGGTGCACGACCCAGCACTGATTCTAGTTCTTGCCCACGAACAACTCAAAGGTCTAAAAAGCAGGTACTCGCCTGATCTTGGGACTATGTTTGACAATGCAGTCGTGGACGAACAAAACATCGAAATGTATGAGGACCTTTACTCCGACATTTTTCCTGCTGGTGCTCAGGTTGACTCATCGATATTTGGAGAGGAGCTTGGTTGGACGGTTGAGGTGTTGGCGAAAGCTGCGTCGATATTGGATCGTCACGCGTTCATGTACAGGAATGGCGAGCTACGAGTTTTGATGGAGTAGTGCTGCGAAATACGCGTCTCTAACTCTGGTCTATGGAGCGGAGTCAAGTAGTCTAGTCTAGTCTAATGAAAATGAACAAAACACACCTGTACATGGCGTGAGTCACAAGCGGGTGGCAAATATGGGCAAAGGCTTGGGGATATTAAATTGAGGTAGCTCGGATTATCGCTGCAGTTCAAAAGCCTGAGGCTTGCGGCTTGACATGTTTGGCATGCACGTTTACAGAGCACGAGGACATGAAGGTTGCCAGGCATTATACGGTTCCTGAAACTAGCCTATCAAGATATGTCGCTTTCAGCGCCAGGCCCTCTTATCAATTATGAGTCGGCGAATCTTATCTCGCCAACAAAAATTAAAACAAGCTCGTACGATATACACAGTGGTCTCTACCAGCTGTCAATTAGACGTCTAGCGGCACATTTCAAGGTTCAGCTCAGGCACCTCTCGCTTATGGTAATAATCACGTGATATATAACGTCAGCGCAAGGCATCATCACATACCCCAATCCTGATTCACCACATCTTTCCTATTTGTCGTTTGTTATTTTCATCTTTCCCAATTAGCTATAGGCTTCCCAATTGGGCTCTCCAATTTAAACATCGACGCTCCGGTTATCGTCGCAGTAGCCATGGCACTATCTATGAAATCAAAGACTCTATTAGACTCGCAAATACTATATAAACTGCTCTTTTTCGCCATTCTCAGTCTCTTGTTTTTCTTTTCCTTTTCCTTTTCCTATTCCTTTCTATAAGTTTAAGGGCAACATCTTTCTATTTGTTACCTACAAACAACTGCTTTCCAGTACCCCTCTACACACGCTTTTTACTACTCTCAACTCTTGTTCTTTGACCTACGATGAAGTTTGCTATCGTTGCCGCCAGCTTACTTCCCCTTATCAAGCTCTCCTCCGCTCTCTATATTCCTGCTGACCCCGCTACCCTTGCAAGAGTAACGGAGGCTGACAATGAGTACATCGCCCCCTTTGTTACCTCAGAGTATGCTAAAGTCAACGCCATTGAAGACGCTTATATCGTTGTCTTTCACGACGATTCAGATGGGCTTACTCAGAGCCAGCATTTCCTTTGGCTCGAAGAACATCACAACTCACAATTCTCTAATCTTGCAAAGAGAGATGGCCAACATCCCTTTGTTGCTTCCTCTGAACCACATGGCTTGAAGCACGCCTTTTCTATTGGCGAGGGCTTGAAGGGATATGCCGGCAGATTCCTTCCTGAGACTGTTGATGCCATTAGAAAGGACAAGATGGTCAAGTTTATCGAGCATGACTCGATTGTTCGCGCATATGAGTTTGAGACCCAGAAAAGCGCTCCCTGGGGTCTTGCCAGAATTTCACACAGAGACTCTTTGTCTCTAGGTACATTCAACAAGTACCTTTACGACAATGACGGTGGCAAAGGTGTGACTGCATATGTTATCGACACTGGTACCAACGTTGACCACGTTGACTTTGAGGGTCGCGCTGCATGGGGAAAGACTATTCCTACAAATGACGAGGACGTTGATGGAAACGGACATGGAACTCATTGCTCTGGAACTATTGCTGGTAAGAGATATGGTGTTGCCAAGAAGGCGAATGTAGTCGCTGTCAAGGTTCTCCGTTCCAATGGTTCTGGTACTACTTCGGACGTCCTCAAGGGTGTTGAGTGGGCTACGCTCTCTCACAAGGAAGCTGTTAAGCAAAACAAGAAGGGTTTCAAGGGCTCTACTGCCAACATGTCTCTTGGCGGTGGAAAGTCTCAATCTTTAGACCTTGCTGTTAATGCAGCTGTCAAGGCTGGTATTCATTTTGCAGTTGCCGCTGGTAACGAGAACGCTGATGCTTGCAATTCTTCGCCTGCTGCTGCCAAGGATGCAATTACAGTGGGTGCTTCTTCTCTTTCAGACGACCGTGCATACTTTTCCAACTACGGCAAGTGTGTTGATTTGTTTGGCCCTGGTGTCAACATTCAGTCCACTTATATTGGATCAAACTACGCAGTTGCAACTCTTTCTGGTACCTCAATGGCTTCTCCTCATGTTGCCGGTATTCTCTCATACTTTTTGTCTCTTCAGCCTTCCACTGACTCTGAGTATGCTGTCTCAGGTTCCGTCACTCCTGCTCAGCTTAAGAAGAACCTCATTACTTACTCCTCCTCCGGAATTCTTGATGACGTTCCTGCCGATACTCCCAACTTGCTCATTTTCAACGGTGCCGGCCAGAACCTGAATTCATTCTGGCATGCGTCTTCTGAGAAGGCCTCAGAGTCCGCTGTTGTCAATTCTGTTGCTGACTTTAACATTTTGCCTCTTGAGGCCAAGATTGAGGAGGAACTGCAGAAGGTCAAGCTAGACGTTGTTAGCGTGTTGGATGCTTTCAAGTCCAAGTTTGGGCAATTTTAGAGCCAAGATTCAATTCTAATTTGATTCTAGACTCTCTACCAGTAGATTCGAGCATTCTTGAATCGACAAAGACGTCTCTGTTTTTCTTTATTTATATACATACACTACTATGATTACAACGCATACTCAATTACATCAACATCACGTTTAACGTAACAGAACGAGTTTTTGATCCATGTCTTGTACACTCTCTCGATCGTGATTAAATCAAAAATACATGTAAGAATAAAGAAACACATATACCAGTTAGAGGCCTGGTTTGCCAGTGGTCCAACCTGTATATTTAGGTGTGTCTCGACCTAAGAATACAGGAACGGCATATCCTTATCCAACATATGGAACTCTTTTGCAAGCCGTATCCTCCACTTTGATTTACCGGTGCCGCCGTTATTTTCAATTTTGTTTTCAATTTCGTTTTCTGCAGCTATAAAAGAAGAAGAAGAAGAAGCTTGTGCAAGAGATGTGGGGAATTCATGTGTAGAACTGAAGCTCTCTGATGAACAACTGGTATTTGGACAATCGAGACAAGAGTCATCAGAGTTAGCGTCTTTCCTGGTGTTTTCGTTTATGTTTTTGTTTTTGTTATTCTTGTTGTTGTTGTCGCGACATGTTGGCTGGGATAGTGGGCAAGTTGACATGGTCGTTCAATTCAATTTGGGTAGTATGCGAATGTTTTTTTTTAAAACAAAATGCGGGATGCCTAAGAATATAAAGATATGAAGACCAAAATATCTAATAGATGAGAAAGAAGATGAAGGACAAGACGAGAAAATTAAATGGGATTCAAACTTCAATTGAACAACAAGTCAACAATTGCAGGGCCCATTTTGCGTCAATGGTCTAACGTTATAACCCACAACGATTGCCATGTCTGACTTGAAATTTCGCTTCCAAACTAGCTACTTCAAGTAATCACGTGTCAAGCGACGGACACAGGTCAAATGGAACACCAATAAAGGTCAAATTTCATTACATATTGATCATGACAAGACTATAAAGCAAAACGTTTTTTAAAAATCATTAAATTTACTGCTTAACCTCGAGAGGAGTGAATCTCAGATAGGGCTTGACAATCTTGAACTTGGGGAAAAGAGTGGCAGCCTCCTCGTTTGAGACAGAGGGGTGGACAATGACATCATCACCAGGGGTCCAGTTAATGGGAGTGGTGATTCTGTTCTTGTCTCCGAGTTGCAGAGAGTCGAGCACACGGAGGACCTCAGCGGTGTTGCGGCCAGTGGAGGCAGGGTAGGAGATGATGAGACGGATAGTCTTCTTGGGGTCAATGATGAAAACAGAGCGAATGGTGAACTGCAGTCCCTTGTTATCGACATTAGAAGCGTCCTGGAAATCAATCATGTCGTAAGCATTGGCAACCTTGCGAAGAGGGTCAGCAATGATGGGGAAGGTAAGGTTGGTCTCGGACAGCTCGTTGATGTCCTTGATCCATGCGCGGTGGGAGTCAGGCTCGTTGGCAGAGAGACCAATGAGCTTGGCGCCACGCTTCTTAAACTCGGGCTCGAGCTTGGCGAAAGCGCCGAGCTCGGTTGTGCAGACGGGAGTGAAATCGTCGGGGTGTGAGAAGAAGACAACCCAGTCGTCACCAGCGTACTCGTAAAAGTCAATGGGACCGTTAGAGGTGTCAGACTGGAAGTTGGGGGCCTTGGAGCCGAGTCTAAGAGTGCCAGAAGGAGGAGCAGACATTGTTGTTGATGTGTGAATAAGTCTTGACTGTTGATGGAGAAAAGGTGATCTAGTAGAAGAAGAGAGCAGGAAGGGAAAAAAAAAAGAAGGGAGGAAGTGCCAGTATTTATAACAATCAGGCCCTTAATGGCTCTGAGAGTTTGTAAAAAACTTGGCCTCTTTTGTTTTTATTTATTCTTTTCTATTCTTTTCGTGAAGCAATTGAGCTGAATTGAAAAAAACGCCAAAAGTGCTATCAAAGTTCCTACCCAAAAAGGTCCCTTTTTCGTCTTGTTTGTGACGCAAAATACTCGAATTCTTGGTGAAATATGGCGAAGTAGCACGTGATATTGGGTGAGCCTTAAACTGTGGCTAATGCATGTGAGCTTTTCATCAGTTGCGTTTTATTCACCAGCCATTGCGTGATGGGCGCCTACCATGATTTGGGGTCTCTTTTTTTCATTCTTTGCTACTGGACTGGTAGGTAGAGACTATCATGTCGGGCAATATGGGCAAGGAAGTATTAATTGTGGCTTGACAATTGCCTGAAAGAGCGTAGCTGTACTGATACATGCCCTCGAAAAAAGAGGCGAGTGATGAAAAACTCTACCTGTTTTGCGCCATTCCTTTTGAGAGATCGTGGCTGAATCCTGGCCTCTTGATAAGTCAATTGCAGACACCGAGAGGTTTCTGCACTGAGAGGTCATTCCAACTTGTACTTGCACAGCGGCTTGCTAACAAGCAGTCTAACTCTAGCTACAGATTTAGTCAGTTGAAGTCATAGCTATCGAGGACCCATTACAACGATGACAACATAAGATCATGCCAGGCAGCCTATCTAGAAGAATGTCACATGCTCTTTGAAGGTACAGTATACTAGTACCGTAAACTGGACTGGTTGACAAAGAGGCTGAAAGTTGGAAATAGGGCTCAGCCAGAAACCGAACGTAGGACCACAAGCATGCTCAACTGTGCTCGGGAAGCTTAAGCTCAAACCGCAATTCTCCTAAACACTTTTTGACTTTTGGAAAATTGCTGTACTCTTGAATTTGCATCAGTACAACTGTAAAGTCGATAGCAATAGTAATTAGAGAAGTCCACTAAGAAATATGGCATGACTTACCATTGAGGTCTGGACTACTGCGAAAAACAGGAATTGTTGCTCGCCCTTTGCGAAGGCTCTTTCTTATTTTGTTAGTAACAAGAAGAAGATGACTTTTCAATTTGCCGATAATAAGTGCCCAGAAACCAAGTCTGTATCAGACAAGCAAAAGAAAAAACCATGTCTTCTTCTATACGCGTCTAATAGTTACAACCGACAGGGTGGTCTCAATAATCAGCCAGGACTATAAACTGATGTATAAGAAAAGTGTTCATTTTGTGAAAACGCTAGAGAGACCTACTCTGAGCAAACTGATCAAACCCAGAACGGACCATGGTGTGTATAGGGAATATTTTCAACGTCTAAACATTGAAGAATGGAAGTACCACTGTGAATGTGGCGAGCTGAAAACACCGCGGCATGTTCTCATTGAATGTCCACTGACTGACAGTGAGCGACACAGATTGCTAAAGGTCTCTCAGGAATTTTATCTTAGGGCCTTTCTGAATGACCATTGCAAACTCTAGTAATCTGACACCATTGACACACTTGAACCCAACGAAAAGCGAGTCAGCTGAACTGGACTATATCACACAAGAAAGCGAACTGTCTCTCTTCTTTAGGTATGGACAGTTAATACAGTTAGAGTAGTTTTCCATTTAGCCAGGACGATGAATTGATCTATTAACTTGATAAGTGTTGAAAGCTGAAAATTGAACGCTGAGCTCTAAATACCGAAAGCTGAATATCAAAAGCTGAACGCTGACCAAATTATTGCATGTAATTTCAGCGTTGGGCCTATTTGTATGTATTTCATCCTGAACGTCGATGCAATAGCAGAAGTATACCATAGGACGGATTCTAGATATCCAATTATCGAGAAAGAATTTTTATATGGAGCCGCTGGGACATGTTTTTCGATTACACACTATACAGTGTTTACATAGTACGGTACGGCAGCCCTGCCAAGCACAGATGATTTATAGCCAATTGTAATGTATGGTATAAATGTTTCCAGTATGTTTTTTTTTAGAAAGGCCACGAAACAACCCCTCAGGTAATATTGACATCCAGACTAGCTAGTCCTCTCAATTTTGTATTTCGGTTAGAGGCTCAATAATATACAACACAGGACTTAAATTGACCTGTTAAGCACGCTTGGATTTGAAAATACATGGTACTGTTTATGAACGCGTTACCAAATGGAGTTAAAAAAAAAAACAAGCTTAGAATTCAAGGCAGTATTTTATCATGATTCTTGAGCAGTCAACGTCAGCATCAATGGCTGGTCTTTTGATCTTATCTTTGGAAGCCCTGTAACTTATTTTCTTTCATGTTGCTGCGCTACCTGTATCATTATCCGGAGTCTCCAAATTGCTAACTATTTTTTTTCTTCAAAATACTTTTGACAATTGAGGATTAGTTTGCGGTAATTCTCCCCTTAAATTGAAAGAAATACTGCTGTGCATATGAATTCTTTCAAAATATAATGTGGAGCTAGTTTAAGTTCCGGTATGACCTGGAAAAGAAGAGAGGTCGTACTATTGGTGTTGATGTTTCTAAATAGAAATGGTGGAGACAATTGGTGCAATAGCAATTGTAGAATACAAATTAGAGGAAAGCGATAACAAGGGTCGAGTTATTTTTTTTCCACAGCTGTTCAGCAAGTTCTCATGTGAAGCTGAAAATAGTGAAGCCTGTGATGGAGTTTTTGTCTTATTTAGAAGCTGCAGGATCACTTTTACAGACATGCTTCACCATTGAAAAGCCTTTACGCTGTGCCTCTCCCACAACATGTCGAGGATTGGTGGACTATTGAGCTGGCGAGATTCGGCCAGTAACTCTAACGACTGCAGAGAATTCAACATACCGATTATTATTCCTCAAAGATCTGAGTTAGGGCCGGGCTTTTTTAACAAGGTCTAAAAATCGCAAAAAATAAGATGAACCCGTAGCTCGCTCGACATGGACTTGGACCAAGCGAAAACAAGAGCAAAAGATCGCAAGACCAAACACTAACGATAACACTAATATGACTGATTTGCAAAAACGATCACGGTCATCATCGTGACTAGCGCCAGTACTCAATCCTGTGATGCAATTTTTTCAATGTGATAGACCCACAAAAAAAATTGAGTTTCGATATATACGTTTTGGATAGAAGAGCTCCAGCAAGTGGTTGTGGTCACGTATATGGCAGCAAGTACACGTTCGCAGGATTTGAACCAAGTTTGATTTTATTTTATTCGGAGGTTGAGGTCTGGATAGTGGACATAGTGGAGGGGTATTTACTGCTTTCCGTTTTTCGTGCTCTGTTCTCTGTTCTCTGTTCTCTGCTGTGTTACTATGAAGGCGTGCACACAAACCGCTTTTCATCCAATTGATTGATTGATTTTTTTTACATTGAGACCAGAGCCTTAATTGTGTGGGCTCAGTATGCCGCTTACTAGAACTCATTAAGAATCTCAGGCTTCAGCAAAGCCAGCAAAACCTCATTTTTTCAGTTTTTATTTTCATTGAAGCAGGCTTGAGGTCAAAGCATATGACCCGCAATCCAGGGCGTTGATAGACTTTATGAATCAAACAGCACCTATCCGGCGCAAGACCTGCCCGCAACCTGCTTTCATTTCTTTCTAGAATGTGTTGGGATAGGCTTTGCAGGCGCGTCTGTTTATTAATGTTTATTAATATATCGATATCTATACTATTTTAGTATGCGCTAGACTCTATAGAGTCTATGGACCAAATACACAGTATGAGGAAAGAAACTGAGTAAAAATAACATCAGTACCAGCAGACTTTGGACTGTGGATCGTTGATCGTAGATCGTGGACTGTGGGTAGTGGGGACTCAGCGGTGAGGCCGGCAGGGATCCAAAAGACGGCATGCAAGCTTGAAACACTTGAGGTGTGCGGCCGGACAAACCGACTGTCTGCTCGAGCGCTCGAGCTGCCATCGGAAATCGACCTATTTTTAAAGATTAAGGTTTTATGCAGCTTGCTGGTGCATGACAGACCTGCCCATGTACGTGCGTACAGTATACATGGGAAGAAAGTGATAGCCCGGTGCTGGCCCAAGATTGGCACGAACTTGGCATATAAGGTTGAGCCAAGGCCTGGACGGCGAACAGAAAAGAGTATAACGTTCGGCAATTATCGGTAGTCATTGGCCGTGGTCGGGGGGAGGGGGGGGGGGGGAGAAGCCTCAGACGCTGGAAAGCTTGGTTCTGTGCGTTCATTTGACTTTGCCTGCAAATATGTGGGCTTGCAACGCAATGCAATGCAGTGTCTCGTTTAATTTATCCTCCACAATATGCCACGGCTGCGGACCTATTCCGGTCGTGATGTCAGTTTCTTATTGAGGCTCGTTGATATCTTTGGTCAGTCTTGTGAAACGAAAACAAAATAGAGTAAAAGTTATAAAAAAGGAAAAACGGAAAGCAAGAAAAGGGAAAAGCAGCGATAGAGAAGCTCATTGAGAAGGAATATACATGGCCCCATAGGCCTGCGCGTCCTCAAAAGTTCTTTCGGTGGCCTACCACAGGCGGGCACAGGAAAGCTCAACATGGAGACTAGCCAATTGCAGCAGCTAAACGCTAACCTTGTCCAATTAGTCTGGAAAAGAAGGTCACGAAGTGAACCAGGCTCAGGAGGCCTTGCGTCTTGAATCATTGGAAGACCACCCAGGCTCTCCGGAACTTGACAAACGTACCAGCGGAGGCAGTATCAGGCCAGTGGCTATTTTAAGTTGCCCAGTGGATGGCAATTGCAGAGGGAATGGCATTTCGCATGCGTCTGACACACCGAGCGTGCGTGGGTGTCCACTGTCCACATTGGAGACGTTAAGGCCAAGGACGGAGCGCGGCATGGTCAGCTTGACGTCAACGGCTGCGGCAAGATCTCAAGAGACTTGGGAACCAGCCTATAGCGGGAAGCCCGAATGGCAGCCATACGAAATCAGCATCAGGGGTCAGCAAGAAGAGTATTTCTCGTTTAAATCTACTGATTTGAAAAACACGTCTCTTTGTATTTCTCATTCCTGAGTCCCCTTTTCAATACTTGCACGCGTGCTTTATTATTGCCAGTGTGGCTCGTAGGTGCAAGAATACCGCATCGTAATTGGAACTCGAGAGGGTCATGACCATGGTATCGTGCCTCAATCAATCAGAGCGCTTTTGCAGTCAGGTCTACCAAGCTCGAAAAGTATTTTATTTTTCCTTTCCCAGTCACTAAAAAAAAAAAAAAAAAAAAAAAAAAAATCAAGCGTTGTAAATAATTGTTCGTGGTTGTTTCGAGTTTGTGATAACTGGAAAACAATAAAGCTATAATATAGGCCGCTACAGACCTATTATAGGCCGCCTATTTCCAAAGAAAGAAGCTTTGACCCGAAAATATGGCCGTAATAAGATAAACAGCACAGCAATACATGCATGGACAGTTCCTCGCAGCTCTTTTTAGACGCCTTTAATACGTTTTCGACATTCGAGCCGCCTAAAGTTATTTTCGTGAATACGTTGAATGGAAAACATTTAGAGAATATTCAGCACAGAAGCTCGAAATAAATTAGGACGAAAGCAACTGGGGACCCAAGTAGAGAAGGACTGCGGTATGTACTTGCACGGAAATAGTCGAGAATGAAAAAAAAAGAAAACACGACATGCTAAAAAAATAATGTATATCAATTCATTTAAAAGGCCGCCCGATTGCCCATCAATTTGTCGTGCTCATCAATTCGAGTATAAATATCGATTCTGCGCTTTTCATTCTCTTCTTCTTCTTCTTCGTTTCACATCCTCAGCCTTCATTGATCATAGTCCAGCAGAAATCAATTCTTCATTGATCCCTCCGGTATTGCCTGTTTCATCTATCCCGATCTCAAAGATCTCAGCGCAGAGATCTCAGCGGTTTCATCGATCCCGCCTAATAATCCCGCCCATCCTGGCCGGCTTTCCACCTCGCCTTTCTGTCTAGATAGCCATTTCACGTCTCTCGTGAGTTTCTCTCAATCTCTCTGGCTCTCAAATCAACGTGTTTTGATAAAACAAAAACCAAGAAAATGATCTACAGAGTTCTCCCTCTTTTGCTCTTGGCCGCTTCCCTGGTCGGGGCCAGGCCTGCCATTGGAACTCATCATACTCACAATAAAAAGGTGTCTGGCTTCCTCAATGGTACCACCACATCTCCGGGGCAATCCACAGACCCTTGGTCCCTGTCTCAGTCGTCATCGCCCGTGGTGGCCCCGGTGCGCAATGACGCGGCTATCAGAAGTGCCCTGTCTTACTCTTCCCAAGGTGGGAGATCTGCCGAGCATAGAGGCAAGCACTACACCTCAGATTTCAACAACTTGGAAGACTGGAAGGACCACTCGTACCCCAATGACCAGATTGCTATTGATCTCGTTTGGAACGCTACTCATGAGTACTACGGACCCGATGGTATCTATCGCTCGGGATTCCTCTTGAACGGCCAAGCGCCCGGCCCTGCCATTATAGCCAACGAAAACGACTGGATCCGAATCGTCGTCAACAACTTCCTGCCCATCCCCATATCCATTCACTTTCACGGAATTGACCAGATCTACACTCCGTGGTCGGACGGAATGCCTGGCATTACTCAGTACCCCATTCTTTCAGGTGGCTCATACGCATACATTTTCCAGTTCAAAAACCAGCACGGTGGCTTCTGGTACCATGCCCATTACAGAGCTTACCTCCAGGATGGAATCTACGGCCCTATTCACATTATTGCTGCCCCCGAAGTCAACCGGCCCTATTCGCTCATTGAAGGTATCTCCCAGTCAGACGTAGACTACATTCAAAACACTCTTGAGAAAAACCCCACAAATGTTATCGTCAGCGACGGTTACTTTCGCGCAAGTGATGAAATGTTGGCCCGTCTCTATCACATGGATGTCCTGCCCCTTTGTGCACAGTCTGTTTTGGTCAATGGCAAGGGCAGAATTACCTGTCATGATTCTGATGATATCACTGCTGCTGCAAAGGCCCGTGGAAACACTTTCTTGGGCTTTCCGCTCACGTATGACGAGATGGGTTGCACAGGCGGTGGCGTGGTTGGCACGATAGAGAACACAAAGGCTCTCGAGGTCAGTGGTTACTGCACATGCACTCCCACGTATAGCGATCGCGAGATTGTTTTCGTGGAGGGCGAAAAGTATGTGTACATGAATATCTACAACATGGCAGCCGAGTATGGCAAATACTTTTCGGTTGATGAGCACGACCTGATTGTTTTGTCCGCTGATGGTATGTTTGTAGAGCCCAAGGTTGTGCAGCAAATCTACGTCCCTCTGGCTACGCGATTCAGCGTGCTGATCAAGACAAAATCCGACGTGGCCGACGGGTCGGCTTTTGCTATTCGGTTCTCCACCTGGGAGGTATTCCAGGTTATCGAGGGTTTTGGCTACCTTATCTACGGCAAGTCTTCCGGAGTTGACACCACAACATACCAGAATTTGACAGATGCTCCCAGCAAGCGATACCAAGATATCGGTGGAAGCCTTCTTTCCGACTCCTTCAAGACAGTTGAGTTTGAAGATCTGACGCCACTGGGAGATCTTTACAAGCCCCCTACCGGCCCTGCAGACCACACTGTCCATCTAGTTCTGAACAGCACGGGCGGTCCCCACTTTTCGCTTTTCAAGTCGCAGTCTCTGTTTGAGCTTGGCGAAGAGCTTGATGCTCCCTACCTGCTCCAAACCGACCCCGCAAAGCTCGATTTCGCAAAGATCCCCACGGCCATTGCCCCTGGAATCAAGCTCGGCGACATTGTTGACATCATTGTCGACAACACGGTTCTGCTCAACCATCCGTACCACATGCACGGGCACAGTTTTGCGGTTATTAGTAAGTCATGGACTGAAAACTTCCCGTACTCGGATGTCGCGGAGGCGTTGCGAAGGGATCCTAGTTACATTGACTTTGAGACGCCTGCGCACGTTGATACCGTGATGGTTCCTACAAATGGGCATGCCGTTATCCGGTTCAAAGCTAAAAACCCTGGCTACTGGTTTATGCACTGTCATATCAATCACCACTTGGCGGCAGGAATGGGTGGATTCATTGTAGTTGATCCTGCGCGAATGCCAAAGATTCCTCTGGTATTGTATGACCAGCCTCATACCGACTACGACTCTGCAGTGGACGTCAACATTTCTGAAAATTATGGCGAGTAATCCAATCGCAAGCTGGTAAAAGAAGAAGGAAAAAAAAAAAAAAAAAAAAAAAAAAAAAAAAGAGGTGATTTGATATGAGAAAGGGAGGACAGACCATTACTGAATTAGTATGTCTTCGTTATCTATCGCTATATAGTCTACCGCACATGCATGCCATCTAGTCTAATGATTTAATTTCTAATTTTATGTTTTAACTTATATTTATATTCATGTTTTTCTATTCTCAATTTTTATGTCAAGTGTGCACAGCGCTGTGACAGCGGCATTCCTGTCTGTAAGTGCCTGTGTGTACACATACTGCAATGTGAAGCACGTTAGAAGTGCAGCTGTGTGTTTAAAATGCAGCTAATGTTACTATTGAGCGCTTTTGAAAATGGACGGCCTAGTTTTCCGAGTCCGACCTCCTTGGATAATTTTTTTTTTTATATTTTTTATATTTTTCATTTTTTGTATCTTTTGTATCTTTTTTTTAAAATGGAAGATTTAGTGGTAGAACTCAGGCTTCATGACATGATTTCAATTCTTTATGATGATGAGTTTCAAAAGTAGAACAATAAGACTGGCTTTTTTTTTTTTCTTTCTAGTTTAAAAAAAAAATAACATGAATTCTTGCAACGACGGCTTGGGCAAGATTTTGTGTTACATGACGATGTTTTGTAACACAATTCCTTTTGGGTAATTGTGCCCTTAACCTTGAGCCAACTCCCATTTTTCCATTCTATTCACTTTTTTTTTGTTCACTTTTTCAGGTCTTTTTGATATATATATACATGTCTATATACGCTTCAACTGTTTTTTTTATTTTTTTATTTTTTTATTTTTTTTAATTAGGTTAAATCGCGTACTTGTCTGACTTATAGTCTGCAAACGTAAACGTACATGACCTTTATTAGTCTATTAGAGGGTGCCCACAATAGCCTGGCTACAGATTCTTTATTGGATACATATATATATATAGATACTGGTTGTGAATAGAAGCTGAGAGCTACTACTGGTTGAATACCGATACAACGTGTTACGTAGACGTAGATGTGCCATGTAGATGTGCCATGTAGATGTGCCATGTAAATGCCGCGACCAGCAATGTGCTCACATGTCTGGATTGACTAGATCTACGCGTCCATTCTGGTGGTATTGTTCGCTGTATCCGCCTACCGCAGATATACTACTACACACACGTTGTAGCCTAGCCAGGTGCTGTCAGGTGCTCTACGGGCCGCTAGTCTGGTGCCGTCGTAGAATTAGTACTATGCGACAAGAAATAATGCAAAAAAATAAAAAAAATAAAACCTTGATAGAGAAGTCTGGCTAGAAAGACACGGCTTGGACCTCTTTTCCCTTTGGCCACTGGCCAGTAGTTTTGCATCACCAGCAGTGGGAATACAATTCAGCACCGTTGACTACATCGCTCACCTGCTTCCAAGATTACCAGATAAGATGTCTTTTTTTTTTTTTTTTTTTTTTTTCTTTCTTACAGATTTTTTCCTTTTGCACCGCTTAACTTTCATCTTTACAGTTGGTATCAATATCATGACCATAACTATGGCCTTAGCCATCGTCATTAGTATTAGCATTAGCATCAGCACAAGCATTAGCATCAGCACTGGCTTCACCACGCTCTCTCCTTAGAGGCTCAATACAGACAAATTTTCATGGCTGAACTCAAACCTAAATCTAAAACATAGATATTGCTTATGCCGTAACGTGTAAAATATACTATCCTTCTGCACAAGCGGGCATTTACCACTGCCACTACTGGCTGCTAGCTAGCGCTACTACTACGTTTTTGCAAAGGTCTCAAAAACCAAAAACAAAAACCACGTTCTGGCTATACTGTACAGCTTTACTGCGTGGTCTAGTCTGGTGCCAGTCGTTCCTAACAATGTCCACTCTTTTTTTTTTTTTCTTGTTTTATATTTTTAGCGAACAAGAAAAAAAAAAAACAGTCTTCGGAATACAATTCAAAAGGCGCGCTCCGAAAGCCGTAAAGGACCGTGAAAGGCTTTTTTTGTGCGTGCCAGCAGCTCGGCACAATAGACGTAAAACTCAAATCCTTTTTTCAGCTCAATAAGGAACTGTGGAAGCGTGGCATCAAGGGTACTCTTTCATCGGCTACGGGTACGCATTTCGAGGAAGAGAAGCGACAAAGAAGGAGCTATAACTAAATGTATTTTTGTTTTTGTTTTGTTTCGCGCACGCGGTAGATGTGAAAAGAGGCGAAAGGGTTCGTAAACGGTGGTGGTTGAGAGGCTGGGATCGAGGAGGAGGGCGAGTCTAAGAGAGTAAATACACAATGTACGAGTAGAAGGATTGCTTGAGAAAACACGAACGTGCTTTATACTATCCATCCGTATAGGATACTAAATAGAGGGAGATGGCATGGTGATGCCGGCTTGATGACAGCGCTTAGCGGCATTTGGCAGCTGTTGCGGTGGTTCTTGTATGAATGCACGGCGATTGTAGTCTCAAGGGCCCGACGAATTGACCACACCCATGTGGGTCTTTTGTATGAGGAGCTGTGTATTGAGGAGCACTGTGGAGCATTGTGGAGCTCGAGGGGAAAGCAAAAGAGAAAAAAAAAAAAAAAAAAAAAAAAAAAAAAAAAAAAAAAAAAAAAAAAAAAAAAATCAACAGGTTGACTCTCTGATCTTCACTTGAGGAAGCGTGTGAGAAGAGAAGAAGAGGAGGGGTTAGATGGATGTCTGAAGAAGGCAGATTCAATGCGTATGTATGGTACACGTCAAAATTGTTTGGATGAGCGCGCGCTAGGCCATTGCAGCAATTGTAGACGGCAAACACCGAATGGGTCACCGGAGCCACGCGCGGGCACCGTACAACAGCATGGATACCACGAATACCTGAAAATATAAAAAAATATAAACGCCATAATCACCACCACGATTTCTTTCTCGGTGGTTTCAAAGGGGGGTGATGCCAAACAGTCGGTGAGCCCACTGGTGGCCTGTCGCCATGGCATGTTTTTTTTTTCTCTTCTTGTTCTACGTTTTTTGCGTATGGATGGCACAAGTGGTGTAAGAAGGTGTAGTTATGGTCACGCATACGTTGTTGTGGTGATCATGATGATGTTAGCCAAGCTCAATGCGAGCTAGAGGCCTGAGATTAGGGGGAGGGGCGCACACGGAACAGCTCAAGCAGCCCAAGCCTGGGCATCGACGACATCGAGCAGCGCTAAATAGCTTGGGGACTGCGCTCAAGGCCTGTGAAGGAGGGGTTTCATCGCATTTATTCTTTCAGGAAGAGAGCGAGCACGCTATATAATGATAAATAGCACAGAATAGTCTCAGATAGTGCTAAATTGTGGTCCTCCGTAGCGTCGGAAAACGACCCTGTTTTCTTGGGGTTCTGTTGCTGCTGGGGATGTGTGCCTACAACGGTCTGCCACCAGTGAGCAGTGATACACACAGGCAAACGCAGGCAAACGCAGGTAGAGCATAGCGAGCAGCACGGCTGGTAAAGGTTGGATTGGCCACACTGGGGAAGGACCAGCGGAACCTGTTTATAGTGGTAGCCTTGGAATAGCCCCACCTAACCCCACTAACAAAAATATCAGCAAAACGGGAATCTCGAGCAATACCTCCGTCGCCCCGTGTGACCCTCACCCAAAGGTTTTTTGTGCGCTTTCGTGAGTGCTTTTTTTGCGTGTTACCTTATGAGCTGCTATGCCGGATAGCAGGTCAGGTCGGACAGCTTGTAAGGCCAGAGTAGACAACTTGCAAAGTCATATGAGCATTCGCACCGAGTTAGAAGCCTGTAATTGTCCACGCACAAGCCTACGCACCCTCACAACTTCTAAGGGTAACAAAAGAAACACACGCAAGTTGCAACAAAAAGCTTAGCTGTAATTGTGGGGTAGTTTGCAACAAAAGTAGCCCTTGTTACAATAAGCAGTTACAGCTAAGGCCTGAATGAGCCAACGTTAAGCAAGGTTAAATACCTTGCTCTTTCCCTTATTTTCTAATGCCTTTCTTATTCTTCTCCTTCTTCTTCCTTTTCTTCCGTATATCTTACTCTACTTCCAACTAATATACTGTCTCATAGCACCATCTTCATTGAAAACCTCGAATTGCTACTGCATCAGATCATTCAACAGCCCCCCTCGAAATATCAGCCCCTCCTAATTCACAGCAAAAATGGCTGCCAATCACGAACTCGACATTGAGAAACAAACCACAGCAGCCGACCAGCACTCTGGTTCCTCTACTGGCAACGCATACAACAGAACTGCCTCTGGCCAACGAATCGCCCGTGTCACTACTTCTGGCGACCAAGAAGAAATTCTCCATATCGGAGACACTAAAGTTTACAAGAACGAGTTTGTGGCCGCTTTCGGTGGTACCCTTAACCCCGGTCTTTCAGCTCCTCCTTCGCGCAAGTTTGCCAACCCCTCGCCCCTTGGTCTTTCAGCATTTGCCCTCACCACCTTTATTCTCTCGCTTGTCAATGTCCAGGCCCGCGGTCTCAACAACGCCACAGGTGTTATTGGCCTAGCGTACTTCTATGGTGGCGCTATCCAGCTCCTGGCAGGCATGTGGGAAGTTGTTGTTGAAAACACCTTTGGTGCCACGGCCTTGTCGTCTTATGGCGGCTTTTGGTTGGCCTGGGCTGCTCTTGAGACCAAGTCTTGGGGGCTTGCTGCTGCGTACGTGGACGAGAGCGAGTTGAAGAGCGTTGTTGGTTTCTTCTGCCTGGGCTGGACTATCTTTACATTTATCTTGGTCATGCTGACGTTCAGATCAACCGTGGCTTTTTTCTCTCTGTTTTTCTTCCTTGACATTACTTTCTTGTTTCTGACTATTGCCAACCTGGCCGGCTCCGTCGCTTGCCAAAAGGCTGCCGGATACTTTGGTTTGATAACATCGATCATTGCTTGGTATAATGCGTTTGCGGGTATTGCTACGAAGGAAAATTCGTACGTTGTTCCCAGACCTATTTTCATGCCTGGCGCTGTTGTACCTGATCGTGCCAAGTAAACTAGGCCTTGCTAAGTGTTTTTTGAAGTAAACCAAGGACCAATTGCAGCTTGAGTTTAAAATTGAAATTGATTTTTAAAAGGAAAAATAAAAATAAAAATAAAAACATCTTTTCCAAAGTTGAAATTTTATTCTTTTTTTTTTTTTTTTTTTTTTT